>VFFE01007008.1:1125778-1173995 GCA_008921705.1 Burhinus oedicnemus
GGATCGGAGTTCTGGGCATGCACTATGCAGAACAATTTAAAATTACTGGAGCACTTCAGTTTCTTTTTTTTTTTTTTAACACACACTTCTTTTTGGAAGCAAATCAAAAAGCATTCTATCATTGTAGGCAAACTCATGAATGATTTAAAAATTGAACCCTATGTAAAACAAAAGGAAGAGAATAATTAAAATAATAACACTAACCCCCTCCTGCCCTGAAACCTTCTGAAAGTGAAAGGGAGATGGAGAAAAAAGTAGGCAAGAGAAGAAAAATATCCATACCTTCAAGGGATTAAAAAGATTTGTAGGGACATCTCTGACCTGGTCTGTATGCTTTGCAGAGATCCACAAATCAATACACCACTGGAGCAATAGGATGGTCTTGGGAATAGACCATGGCGACCCTATCTCCTCACCTTTGCTTACATGAACTTCCTTCACATCACGGAAAATATCTCTCCTCCTTCCTGGCTGTATCTGAGTGTCTGCTCCCTTAACACCTGCACTTGCCCAGGACTGTTTAACAACTTTTTTTGTATGGATTTTTCTTTCTTTAGTGAGAGACATCTTGCACAGGACAATTCTAAAGATTTTTTTGCAATTTAGTCAGGGTTAAAGCTCCAGATCTTTAGTGTGTAGGACCAGAGGGAATTTCAGCTTTCATCTAACATGACAGTGTGTTTTCTAGCCCCTATTGTTGATGATAAAAACTTGGAAATGTGTCCCAGGAAACTATAGATTCTGCATCCCAGCAGGCAAATAGAAAGACCTCCCCCTTCTCAGCCCTCCCCACACAAACCAAATTATTTTTAAAGCTCAGTATTTAGAAACCATCTTCGCAACTAGGGAACATTTGGGTCTGGCAATCTCCCTTTGCTTTGCCTCCCTCCTGGTACGCAACATTTCCTCGCGAGCTAAGATTGAACCAAGAACCAGGAGAGGGTCCCCAATTTGACCTACGCCGCATCGGAGGCAGTGAGACGAGCCCGGAGCCGGGAGCTCAGTCACCACGAGCATCGAGGCAGAGGCGTTGCCTCTCCCGGAGCGGCTGCCGAGGGTGAACACACAGGCTGGCAGCCCGCCGCCGCGCCGGGAGAAATCCAGGGAGGGTTTATGTCTCTGGGACCGAGGAATGCTGCGGGCCCCGCTCCGAGGAAAGAAGGAGAGTCAGCTTCGCTGCCAACAAAATTAGGGCTCTCTTCCAGCATTCAGAAACGTACATACTTTTATATATTTGCCACATGGCTTTGCTGTGCAGCAGCACATGTGTTGTGGCTGCGCAGCGCTGAGTGAAAAGAGCACCCAAATCGAGGAGCGTTGTGGGTGGGGAGGTGGCACCGGGTGGCACTGGGCGGGTGGTGGTACCTGAGGTTGGGACAGACAGCTAGAAACACTCATCTTCCACCTGCCAAAGAAGAGGTTTGCACCTGACCACCTTTGTGCAAGGGCAGGAGACCCATTACCGGCACTGATCAAAGGTGCTTGGGAAGCTCTAGTCTTTATTTTCTTTCCCTGATTTTGTTAGTGTCGATATGTGCCCTGGTGTTGCTGTCTGCAGCACAAAAGCCTTAATGGAGACCAGGCCCCATTGAACCAGGCAACAAAACCGTAGGAGATAATCGTAAAGAGCTTACATTGAAATCTGACAAGAGGGGCAAAGGGTAGAAGGAATAAAACATTATTATTCCAATCTCATGTCCCCAAAGTCCCACACCAGTGTCTTAGCTATAAAAGATATCCCTCCTCCTATGACTTTAGTCAACAGGGGAGCAACCATTGAAAAAACAGACCCTGTTTTCCCACTGCTCTCCTGAAAACAATCCACAACATAATTTCCTGCATACATCTGTGCTTAAGAGGAAAAATTCTATAAAAGGGGGCGTTCTTGACAAACAGGCCTATGGTTCGTGAATAGCCTCGGAAAACAAGGAGACAATTTAGGGAGAGTCAGTTACGAATGCAAAAGGAGGTTTTCCTTGCCATGACCGCAGCCAGTATTTGCTCAGCAGAGGAGCAGGTGACACAAGACAATCTGCATGCAGCCGAAGGCTGATGGAAAGCTTGTTTGTGCTCAGTGCGGCTAGAGAAGTTGTTCGGGAACAGTTACGTAAAGATTAGCCCTGTAACGCTGCCAAACACTTTGTGTTATTATGTGCTGTGTTTGTGCCAGGCAGCCCCACATGTCAGAGCTGCCTCATAGGGCAGTTTTAACATGCACACCCACATTTTCAGAGTGCTCGGAAGAATAAAAAAGCCACGGAGGAACCAACTCTGACCTCGTTCGCATGGCTGCCACCGCCACCGATTCCCGTCAGCTTGTACCTGCCTGAGTGCAACCAGCGTAGAGCCAGAAAGGCCCATCCGCCGCATTTTGGAGATGACTGTCCTTGCCTCCCCTCCTCCCCCTGACCCGTCATGTTCCCTCAGAGAATCCCAGCTGCGTGGATAAAAAAAAGTAGCAACTCAACCATGTGGGAGCATACAAATTTAATGTCGGCTAAATAGGAAGGCTGTCTAAATAACACAGCAATCGGAGTTATGCAGGTCATAAGTCTAGGGACTAAGGAGCTCACAGTGGTTCTTTTCTCCCTTGCTCCGTTTTCTTCACAAAAGTTCATTAAACAATGATTCTTTCCCCTTTAAAAATTTATGAATGAATGATGTGTTCATGAAAATGAGAGAGCAAAAAGCACTGGCCTTAGCCAGGCGCAGCGCAGTCTGGCACTCCGCAACCTCCCCCATGCACCTTCCTCTCCCAATGTACCTCAAGCCTGACCCAAAACGTTGCTCCCCGTGATGCTTGCAACCTCGTGGAGGGAGAGGCTTGTCAACAACGTGTATGGGTATTACATGTGTGGGACGTACCTGTCCTGGCAGGGAGTGGACATGGAGCCCAAGACCCAGAGGAAAATGTTACTTCATCAGTCCAGCAAACCCCTTTAATTTGCACTACGCAGGTCTCACTTACAAAGGTGCCACAGCCGCAAAGGAAAACAGGGGTCTGTCTGCAAACATAAAAATAGACCTCTTTAGCTAAACTAGTGACACCAAGCTCTTCCAAGGCCTGGACATAGCTACAGCAGTGTAGCTTGCCTGATGAGAAAGGGGCAATAAATAGCCAACAGTAATGACAAGTTTTTATACAGCCCTTTTTATAGGCAGGTTTCCAGTACTTTACACAATAGAAAACTATGCTTAGTTTCCCACTCATATTCTCTCTCCATCTCCACAGAATTGCTTCCTCTTTTTATTTCTTTTTTTTCTTTTAAATATATTTTCTACATTTATTTCCTTATCAGGCCTTCTTTTTATTTTTTACTTTTTCTTTCCTTTTCCATCCTCTTTATTCTCACTTAGCTTCAGTTTCAGACTTTTTGCAGTTTAAGTATCTCCCCAGTTTTCTAGTATTCTACTTTTTTTCATGACTTTGTATTTCTGTGTCTCCTCCTCTCTATTCTTTGCCTGTCTGCTTGCCCTTCCCTGTATCTCTTCCTCTTTATCCATTGCCTTCTCTCTTCATCCCCTCTGATGATGATTCTTTACCTTCTCAGCTCTGTTTTCAAAGTCCTCTTCTCACAGCCTGTTCCTTACTGTGATTATTCCACATGCTCCATTCCCTTTCTCTTCTCCTGTTGTTATTATTCTTATTTATATAACTTACTGCAACAGTGCCCAGAGATTTAATCTTAACTGCCCTTTCACCACCACCACCATCACCCTTCTTAGTGATCCACTTAAACAGTCAGGGGCATTCCCTGTCTCAAACATCTTCTCTTTTCCAGTTCTTTATTTTACATTCTGCAGATAGGGCCTGGCTGGCAGTGGAACTGTTAGGATTAGCTTGTTCTTGCAGTATGTTGGCAGAATAGGCTCTGGCTCCAAGGGCAGCCAGCTCTGGAGTCTACGGAGAAGGGCCCATGCCGTGACGTGATCTCCAGGGAGAAAGCCAACTCATTTACTGCAGAGTACCTGCCCGTAGTTTCAAAGGGCACAAACTCCTCCAACAGCTCTAACTCTTCCATAATCAGGTTGGCTGGAGACTGCAGAGAGGAAACAAGCACACTCCAGGCTGTCTTCACTGACTGGGTGACTGTCACCGGCAGAACTACTCTGCTCTAGGATTACCCTCAAGATGAATACTGCAAGTGAAGGTATCTGGGGATGCCTGGCACAGCAGACTCCACCACAATAAGGATAATCCCCACTGGGACAGGAGACAAAATGATTCAAAGCACCTCACAGCTGGAGAGTGAGACATATTCCTGGGTACTTTTAAAGGACTAAGTCTGATGATAATTAGGTTTTTTTTAAAAAAAAAACACCACTGTGGAGCTTTCTGGGCTGCAGTGGGAGTATTTTAAGTCACTTCTTAGCTGTGGTAAGGTACAGTTTTATGGAAGCCCTCGACTCGCTTCCACTTGCCTTGAGCTGAATAGTGTTTTCAGACAGCAAACTTTGGCCTCAGGAGGCTGAATCTTTTTGTGGATTTCTATGTCTTTGAGAAACTGAGCCTTAGAGCTTTGCTGGATGGGAATGCTATCCAGGACCTCAACGGAAGAGACAGCACCTGCTTCTTTCTAGAGAGATGAAACGTAGACAATGATTAGCTGTACCACCGCCAAAGGAACCCCAGGTAACCGGGCCAGGTTGAACTTCCCTTACTTTGACAGACTGCATTGTGTGTCATAACTAAGAGAGGTCTTCAATCCAGAGGGCTGTGAAAGCCAGAGGAACAAAATGAAAAAAGGGAGAGGGCTGGAGTAACATAAGGAAAAAAGTGGCTGCAGGAACACTGGAACAAGGCGGGGAGGGAGTGGGAAGAGAGATACAGAGAGCAGAAGGAAATTGAGAGCAGTACAGTTGTTTAAAAAAATGCTACTTATGGAAAAAAAATCCAAAAGCTGACCCTGCAGGTACTGGGGTTTTTTCTCTTCTTTTAATTCCTTCTTCTTTTGCTTTTCCTTTTTGGAGGCACATGGGTCATAACCCATCAGTGTACACTTGTCAGGTCTCTGGCCACGTACACAGTTATGACACGGCCAGAACATTTTGTACAGAAGAGCTAGTAACACTGACCTATATTACACCAAATTTTACATTTTCACTCCCCAATATCTTTCCCAAGCTTGTTCCATGCCCAGGTGCACGTTATATTAACTTGGTTCCTTCCACATGCTTCCATCCTTTTTTGCAGCAAATTATGGATATTTAAACCCTTTCCACACAAATCTGGGAAGATAAATCCGAGGCTTCAGCCAAGTCTATGCTGTCTGGCCAGTAGCAAAGAAAGTTTTTTGATATCATATTTTTCTTTCCTGTGCTGTGTAGTGTGTGAGAGTTTTACCCGAGAATTTTGAAGGTCATTAAACATCTTGGGGAGCAAATCTGCTGCCATCCCATAGACCAGAACAACGGGAAGACTGTTTGTTTTGTTTGTGGGGGAAAAAAGTTTTTCACTAATGCAACAGTGTTTGATGTCACTAGCAGGAATATGTATTCATGCTGCGCATCCTCAGCTGTATAAAAAATAGATCAAGAGGGGGTTTTTTTATTATTTTGGAAAGAGAAAGAGAGAGAAAAATAATGAAACTTAATATGTTTGAAATGTTTGTAAATTTTTAAACATAAAAACCCAACAATCCCATATCCCTATCAACCTGTAGCTCAAATTATTAACTTAACATACAACACTAAAAGGAGCACGGTTATTATTGCACCCAGGAAATAGGGATGGATAGGGAAAGAGAAGGAAGGAAATTAAAGGGAAAGACTATTATTTTCATGTACTCAAGTTCTGATATAAAAATGAGGATTTTGTGTGTTAAATGTTGATGTGCACAAAATCATAGCCAGGTTTAAATGCCTTAGTCATGGCAGGGGGTTAAAAAAGAGAATATTTGAGAATAATGTGAATTAAAAAGGCAAGTTAGTTTAAATTTCTGTTTGGTAGGGCCTGAGGCCTACAACTCCAATGGGAATACACTGTAGCCGGAGGGCTGATGAATGCCCTTAATGAAGTTGGACAACCTGGAATACATGCATAAAATGATTTTAAATATTGATATGATGTCATTGTGTGTCTGAAGATATTGAAATGTTCATTTTCAGAGCTAGACAGGTTGTGTCTAATTTATTATGAGGAGGGGAATGATTATTTACATTTTTTAATGTAGCAATAAAACAATTATGGGATTTAGGGAGAGAGAAAATGTTCATGCTTCTGAGAGAGCAAAAATGCATGTTGCGATGGAAATGACTTGGAGGCGCTTATACCAGAAGATATTAAGAAATACACTTTCCCTTTTTCCTTCCTGATAATTGAGGCCATACATTCATAAGGTATGTAAAGTAAAAGGACCCTTTGACCAATGTTAATTATATTTAACCTACTCTATGTATAACAGAAGGAACAGCTTAAATATATCACTGGGGACGACTAACTCACCCATATATTCTGGATTTGTCTATTACAACATTTCCATGACATTGCCTGGTTTTCAGAACAATTCTTACCGTGAAGAAGAGGAGATGTGGTGTTACAATGGTACGTTCAGTTCCGCTGTGATATGAAAGTTTTTACGGAGAATGCCTCAGGGCAGCTGTCTGCCTCGTGTGTTCAGTATTACGGCTGTATAACACACAGGGGTGGAAGCGTATTAAAGGTAGGGCCATTGCAGTCTGCTGGAGGTTGCTGATGCAAAGGTCCAATCCTGATGATCCCCACACCAACCTAAAAAAAGAAATTCTTTGCAAAAATTGCCTAGGATACTTTCTTCACTTCTTTTGTTCCTTGCTGATATTCATCCCTACCTGCAAAGAAAAAAACTTAGATTACATTTCAGCTCTAGTGCAAATTGGAGCAGCTCCCTTATACATGGAGGCATTTGGGGGGTGATTTTCTGTTTCTCTAAAGCATAAGTTCAGCATTGTCTGCACTTACGATATGTGATAGCAAGCAGGAAGGAAAACTTTTGTACCTCTCTGCTCCCTTGTCCACCTTTCACATCAGTAGTTTAAAACAATTTAGCAGAATAATTAAGCGCATACCTAACTCTAAGCATCTCACTGAGGCTGTTTCTCTGCACAAAGATGAGTAACTTCTTGCTGAATCATGACCCATATGATTACAGATGCAGTGTAATATCAAATAGGTCCTTTAAAGGAGATACACACTGCACTCCCTTGTTCCAGTTAACAAATCACAGGCACTAGAAATACTGCCTATGATATGGGCAGAGCTCTTGCTATGTCCAGCCTTGAGGTAATCTCCAGAACGGGCAAAATACTTTCAGGAATGCAACAGCAAAATTGCCAGAGAAGCCCTCTTCTACTGGATGTCCTTTCTTTTTCTGCAGCATATACATCAATAATGACTGGATGGACAAATGAGGCAGAGGGAGGAAAGTCTTGAACAGTCATCACATGTGAAAAAGGGCCAGAAAAGGTAGAAGGAAAGGAAACATGGCTGAGGACAAAGGATATGTGGGAAATTCACATTTTTTAGTGAGCAAGACAGATAATTGAGGAGGACTTGACAGGGATAGGTAAGGTCACAAATGGCCCAGTGGAAGCACACAGGCATTGATTACTCCTCTTCCCACAGTATCAGAAGGAAGGGGCACCCAATGAAATGAACGAGCACCACATTTACAACAGAGGAAACCATTTTTTCCACAGAGCAGATAATTGCACAAATTTTCTGCTGCAAGATCATTATAAGAGACAAAAAATACTAATAGATTTGAAAAGATTAGACATGTTCATGGAGGATAGCTTCCTAAGTCTGGATATAACCTCTGATTCAGGAAATTGCTAAACCATTGATTGTCAGAAACAAAATCACTTTACATGTCTCCTGTTTCCTCTGCTGTTCCCCTAACCACCCATTCCTGTTAATGCCAGAGAGTAAACAGAGCTAGAGAGGCTTCCCAGGCTCTGATGGAGGTGTACAGGGTACATACAACCTTCAGATGTGTATTAGTTCATCTCCACCGGCTAGTCACTGAGAAGTGAGCATTCTTGACCCATTTCATCCAAACAGGAGCAATTGTCAGTAGAGAGTGAGTTAGAGAGTAAGAGCACAGCAGACAGGGAAGAGTCTCTACAGGCTCCCTCTTGGTGCACATGCGTGTGAACCTTCATGTGCACGTTCACGGGTTAGCCCAATCCCCAGTCCTTGTTTGTGCATCCTCAGCTTCCCCGAACAGCCATGTTTCACACTATGGCTCAGCAGCTATTTGCTTCTTTGGTTTTACATCACATGTGTTACAGTCATTTAAAACTAATTTCAATTAAGGAATGGATCAGATCTCATGACGATTCCAGCTACCCTCTTTTCTGAAGTGATTGCCCTGGAAGGAGCGGCGTTTGGATCTCAATTTGGTAATCAAATAGCCAAACTGTGTGATTAGACTATATCAAATTAGTCACCGTTCACCAGCTGACACCCCCAACTAATGCCTCCTGCCACTAATTGACTTTATTTCCACTTCCTTTAATGTGGCTACCTGTTTTCAAGCTGTTAACTGGATTTACATGTCTTCCAGCTTGGTCTTTCTGATGAACATCCTGTATCCCTCCTGCTCTTCATCTATCCTTACCAGCATCAGTCCTCTCGCCTTCCACCTCTCTTTTCTCCTTTGTCTTGCATAAACTTCTATTCTCATGTTTCATCTCTCAAATAAACATGCAACATCATTTTGGCCAGTATACAATGAAACATTGTGGAAATTCGGTGTGAGAAGGCAGGTGAGCGCTGCCTTTGAGCAGACAGGTGCCCCCAGCACGAACAAGAAAAACCTGGGACAGCTGAGTGGTCATAGCAAGAAGTTCAGGACTTTGACTGCAGGGAACTTCCTAAACTTCACCTGCTCAGGCTCGAGGGGTGGAGCATGGCCGGCAGCAGGGAATCACACCTGAGTCCTGGCCATCCTCAGTTCAGCCACTCAAAAATATCGCCTCTGCTATGCCTGCCCCTTGCGTTGCCTATGTGCACAGAGCAGGCGTGAGGCCACCCGGAGAAGGCGACCTCAGCTGGGACAGAGCACTCCGGCCCCGCGGGGTGCTGGCATCACTTGTCTCTGTAGGAACGTATAATGTGCTACAGCCTTGCCCAGCTTCCACTGCGTAGGCGCCGGGTTATCTAGCACGAACCGGAGCAGCCCCCAGGCAGCTGTAAAGGGCGCAAGCGGAGCTGAGAGTGCGGCACTTCTCTCCAAGGTGTGCGGAGTAACACAACAGCCTTGTCCTCTCTGCTTGAAAGCCCCAAATCAGCTACATACCCGGTCGGGATCAGGCTGTCCCCCATATTTGGCTTAAGATTTTTTAGGTTGATGAATATCACTCACTGTTCATAGAAAGTTTGACTATACAATATACATCACTAAGAAAAACAACTGTACATTAACATCATTCACTATTAATATGGGATACAAAGGAAATTTAAAAGCACTGCAGCAACGACAACTTTTTCCAGGAAGAACACAAGCACAGTAAGAAACTGTTTTTTTTTTTTTAAAAAAGCTTTAAAGTGTTCCTAAACATTATTTTATAATATTGTAACATTTCTTTTATAGAAAAGTGATCTTAGCTGTCTAAAACTGCATTCACAAAACAGAAAAGCAGCATTATTTTAATGCTCTTAAAATTGAAGGAATAAACTTTAATTCATTTATTCAGCTGAAAAAATTATCTGAATACAATTGTAATTCAGAGTAAGTGAAAATATGTTTCAATTCACATTTAACTTTTTGACACTTTTGTATTGTGACATATACAATTCCAAAATTATTTAATGTATTTTGTTTCTTCTTTTACAAGACAACTGAAAAGCTTTCTATAATATGGGTCAAAGCAAAATTCTGATTCTTAAGCTTCCCAAAGAATTGTGTTCACTCAGCTGATCTTTTTTATGTGTATAAAATTCACCTCTTTATTTGATTTCTGCTAATCAGCAATCATCATTAGAAATGACATTTGTCTGAAGAGCAGCAAAATTTTTAGAATACATTTGCAAGGCTGATTTAAAAATCACATCGCATAATATATATTACAACATATTGTCTAGGCTGCCTTAGAAGAAATCATTGATACAACTGAGTAAGCCAGCACTGGCCTTGATGGAATAGCGTCGGCACAAAAGAAATAATGCAGTAATGCACTCCCAAGAATTGAGAGCTAATAGAGAGCTACATAATGGATATTACCCAGGATGTAATACCCTTATTCTCATACATACCACTTCATTTCACATCAGGATGCAGACAAGCTCAAAAGAGAACTTGTGGGAGGAAAGGGGGAGGATGAGGGACGAGGGTTTGTCCGTGAACAGATGAATCCAATTCACCAACGAAACCTCTCAGGCCCAAGTGCAAGGGACAGATTCAGTGACACTAGTTGTGAATTTTAAGGAACTCTCTCAAGCTAACCAGTTTTCCAGCACTCCGGATCTACCCGTGAGTTTTGTTCCTCCTCGACAGCTCCCTTCTCATCTTGAGCTGGAAAGTCCCATGCTGGTAAATGTCTGAGGGTACTAACCCTAGAGACAGATCTGAATTGGTTCAAGCAACTGTTGTTCACTCCTGAGAAATTTGCCTGGATCTGGATAATTTAGCAAAAGAATGTTTGGGGGGTTTTTAGTCACATTCGTTACACTTACTTGTGTTGCTCTTGTGCAGCAGCCCCACCATGCTATAACTTCACAGAAGCGCGACAGCCCCTACCCCAGCGCCTGCAGCAAGTGCTCCTGGCCAAGAAATGCAAAATTACACTGAAAGAGGGAAGGGTAAGTTTCTTGGTCTCTGTAAGTTCCTATATTTTGCTTAATGTTTTACCTCCCAACTTCTGTCCTGTAAAAAACTCAGAGTTCTGAAGCAGCGACTCCAGAATCTTAGTTAAAAATTGTCACTCATTTATCACCCTTTCACAGAAACTGGTTCTCTGTGTGTGCGTGAGTGTGAGTGCCCATATCCCCCCACGCTTGCCATGACCTGAATGTCTTCACGATGCAGACAGAGCTCTGCATCTCTGTTGTCCTGCATCTTCAAGCCGGCATTTACATCACCGGGATGCAGATGCTAAACATTACTAGTATTGTCAGGCGCTGTCTTATGCCCACTCTGCACTCACCCAAACGGCTACGCAAGATGCACGGCAAAGGACAATCAGCCCCCAGATTTCTGGGCAAAGTACATACCTCTCGATTCTGCCATTGATTTGTCAGGAGATGTATACTCAAGTAGATGGTTCAGAAGAGGATCCTTTAGGAAGAGTGTGGTCAGATTGACCTCACTTTCACTGAGCTGACAGCCTGGTGAAGAAAGTTAAACTGAATATCAAAATCATCAGCAAAAAACCTCCTCTTTCTTTGATTGTACAGTTTAAGAGGAGCCATTCGAGCTCAATTTATTCTCTACACAGGAACTTCATTGATTATCTCAGACATTCATGCAGGAAGGAAGATGAGATAAGAAGAAAGTTCTTTTTTTTTTTTTTAAAGTGATTGCAAGATGGAGAAAACTGCTTTGTGAGTGTAATATATACCATAAAGTTCCCTTTGTGTAATCTGCTACTGAAAAGTGAGAAGAGTTTACCTTTTCTGAACAAAAGAAACATTAGAGATGGGGTGGTGATTACTGAGGGCAGAGATATGAATACTAGGATTAGGGTATATATTCAGATATAAGATTAGCATACCAGAAATAAGTTTTCTCGGGGAAAATATTATGGAGGTTCTCCCATTGTCTTGTACTGTCAATCACCAGCATTGGGAAGAGAGGCTGATCAGTATTCATTTTTTTTCTAAAGGATATTCTGGTTTGATCCCAGGCTATCGACCATAACGGGGATTTCCACCGCTGACTTTGAGAGGGAATCAATCCTGATTCAAGACTGCTGCCGTGAATGGAGATGGGTGTTCAGTTACGTTCTACCAAAGTCAAATGGACGCTCCACCGCTCCTGCTCTGGCAGGAAGGGAGCAGTTGGGCTGCAAACCTGAACTCCGGGGGCACGGGGAGGCACTGCATGGCTGCCTCACACACTGGTAGGTTACTGGAAACGGTGAGGAAGCAGTATGTGTTTTATCTGAACTTTGGTAGCTGTCGTATGAATTGAATGGATTAAGTATAAACATACCCTGGGAGGGTCTCTGCTCTCAAGTCAGTTGTTTGAACGCAGTTACTGCCTTCACAGAAAACATCACACTTCCTAAAGGAGCCAAAGCGTGCACTTTCACATGAGGGCAGTTCTTGTGCATTGATCGATGCAGAAACTTTAAGTTTATGGATTCCTTGGGTCCATTTACAGAGTACCAAAAAATCTTCAAAGGCAACCTCCTGTGCAGGAAAGCTTTTATGGGCACACACGTTGAAACGGCTGTTTCAGCTGAGGACAACTAATCATCATCTGGGAAGAAACTGTAGGGGACAACAAGGCTTAGTCAAAATGCCTTTATCCTTTTTTGATCTCGGGCTTGCTCTGTGTCAGTCCAGTCCTCTGGTGCGAGCCAAAGTGACATGGGAAATCTATCAGTCATGAGTGGCACTAAAAAGCTGTAACAATTTGTGCTCTTATTCATAACACCTCTGCTGACAGCAGCTGAGGATTGGCATGGGGGCCATAGAATATCTGCGCCAAAAAGTAGCTACACCACAGCCCTCCATGACTAGCTGAGCACCCTTTATGTCTCCTTGACAAAACACCTGGAAAGAGAGATGAATCTCACCCATAGCTTAAAACAAAGATCATCTCTACTGTCCCAGCCAGATAAACATGAACTAAGCCAGCAGAATCATTCTCACTTGACAGGTCACTTCAACAGGGTCAGAGCAGAGCCGGTTGTAGCTACTTCAAGAATTCAGAGCTGCAAAAGCAACTGGAAGCGTGCCGCAGGGAAGAGCTAGGTGGATCTGTATGCATACCACCTCTGTTGTATCTGCTTAGACTGGTGTTAGATTTTGGTGTAAGTATAGGCTACAGAGCACAGAAGCGAGGGACTCTTGAATTCTAGTATTCTCTCTTTTGCCCTTTGGCCTTGGGCACATCTCCTAACTTTTTGGTTGCCTATCATTTATCTTCACAAATGCAAATAAAACTGTACTGCCTATGTCATATGAGCACTGAATGTTTGTATACTACCACTGATTTTAACCACAGATTTATGCAGAAGTAGGATTTCCCAGAAAGAGCGTCTAGAGAAGCTGTATCGTGACACACCTTTGGAAAGCTCGGTACAAGGTAGAACATTCACGTTTTGCATTTCTCTGGCATATGCATGCAGGGTGGGATACTTTCTAATATTTATTGTCTCCCAAACGCTCTGAAGCTGACAAATCAAGCATTATTAAATAGACACTTTAAAAAAATTACTCAGCTGCTAAACCAATCACTGTAGGTTGCAGCTCAAAATGAAGTTGGAAATCTGCACCTTTTAATAAAACAATCTGCTTGAGAGCTGATGATATTTGGTTATGGAATTTATCTGTAAATATAATTAAAAATTCAACGAGAGAGTGCTCTGAACTGAGGGGTAAATATTCAGCACGATGCAGAGTGCTCAAGCTACATGATTCCCATTATCGTTAATGGGAGTCCTACAGCTAAATCCCTAAGCATCACGCTAAAAATTTACCCCCTAGTGTTTGCAGATGGAACAAAAGGATTATTGTACATACCAGCAGAAAATAAAGTTACCACTGACATTTTGACCAGAAAGCTTCCACCAGGATTGATCAGTGAAAGATTTAGCCTACTAATTCCCCCTCAGACTGTTTCTTTGGGGTTTCTCCAATCTGAAAAAGCATTCTTGATTTTTATTTGATTCATTTCTATTTACTGGTTTTCATTTCATTATATCTCTCAAATTCCTCTCCTCTGGCTTCCTACCAGAACACTTCTCTCTGTTTCACCCCAGGCTTCCTGGCTTCAGTGTGCACAATTTCAGGTCCCTGAACCTTAAACATAATGGACATAAGGACAGAAGAAAAGTACGTATGCCAATGACCTTTCAGCCGAGTTAGCTGAGTGTGCAAATTTACCCAGCAATAAAATGCTGCAGGGGATTTTAGGGGTGATTAAAAAGTTGAGGGGGGAGGGGAACTCGCACAAGCAACTTCATTCTTTCCTGGTTTGCACCTTCTGCTCTTCTTGGGTCGGGGCTGCAAGCTGCCAGGCATCCCTAACCCTGTTCAAATCAATGACAATTCAGCAGTTTAAGTCTGATCCTGCCAGAAGATTTACCAAGCATCCTTGATTGGGCATAGGCTGGAGCAAAACAGTGCAATCCATTAACTTTTTTAGGTGCTTTTTGGCAACTCATTCTTAAATCATGGAAACTATGCTTCTGACCCATCTTTTAAAATGTGAATATACTTACACACATGGACACACCAAAATGAGAGGAAACCTCTAAAAGTCTAATTTCCATTCTTGATTTCACTTATTCTAACTCAAAAATAGCCAAAGGGATTTGTTTATCCTTTGTAGACCATGCTGCAGTCCTGAGTGAATTTTTATGGGCGAGTTTTAAAGCCCTCAACAATAGGGGCTTATAATGGAAACACTGATAGACCGTTATTATAGTGCCGGTCATAAATACAATGCAATTTCATTTTATATAACATTCTTCATACAAAGTATCACAAAATATTTTACAGTAAACATCAATTGCAAGCAAAAGCAAAGGGAAAGAGAATTTAAAGGCTAAATTTCATTGACTTTAGCAAGGGGGAAAGAATTCCTTACAGGATAACACAAATAAAAGTGCAAGCTTTCTCCCGCCAGGCTTTTCTGGAGAAAGCTCTTAAGAGGCTGAGAATACATGCATAAAATGTACATTTCTCTGCAAAATTCAAGTTTTCAACTCCTAGTTCCTCTGTTTATATACTCGTAAGGCTCCATTACATATCTCGGCAAGGATATGTGTTAAATATTCTGGCAGGATCAGGCCTAAACTCCTGAATTGTCATTGATTTCAACAGGGCTGGGGGCACCTGACAGCTTGTAGCCTTGTAGCCCCGACCCAAGAAGAGCAGAAGGTGCAAACCAGGAAAGAATGAAGTTGCTTGTGCGAGTTCCCCTCCCCCTTCAACTTTTTAATCACCCCCAAAGTCCCCTGCAGCATTTTATTGCTGGGTAAATAATATAATGAAAAAGTGCCTACATGACACAAGCCACATGGGCACAGACAGCTATTAAAACCGAAATGATTTATTTCGTAACAATCCGAGGTAGCACACTTTAACTCTAGGTACAGCAACCCCTCCATTTCTGCTTGCCTCATTTGCATAGGTAATTGACAGCTTGTTAACAGCTCATTAGGAACACTGAAAACCATGTGACAGATACAAACCTAGTGCTAGAGGGGAGAAAATCTGTGAATTACAGTATATTGAAAACTCAATCAGATTCAGAATTACAGGTCACAAAACAAGTTGGTTATTTTATTAGGTTAAAAAAAAATTAAAAGGTTAACATACCATTTTTCGACCTGTATTTTTAAGATAGCAGGCTACAGGGTAATTAATTAAGAATCTGATTGTGATGTGAGCTACTCTCCACTGCCGTGGATAGGTTTGCAAATGATACTAGGTTGATACAGTGAGATGAGTAATAATTGCTGAGAATTTTTAAAAACATTAAAAAGTCTTGATGTGGTATTCAATTTTGGGTTTGGAATATACCTTTCTCAAAAAAGCAAGTAACTTACAGACACTGCAATCTAATATTCTGTAACTGAGAAAAATGTGAGGAATAATTTGATTTTAGTCTATAAAAAGAAGATAAGTGTTCTGATTTGCACACTCTTACTATCCGTAAATTTTGATGATGCTTTTTTTTAAAGGACATTTGAATATAAACAGTGCAAATAACAGTTATATCAGCAAATCTAATTTTTGTATTAAGCACACACACACCATAATCTTGCTTTTCCAGCATTGCTAGCAGAAATACAGTAACCTGTAGAAATAAAATGGTCTTAAAAAAACCTCCCCCTTTCCTTTAAACCTGGTATGGATTCCCTGTAACTCGAGTGGCCTTTGCTGATGAGAACCGAGCTGGCCAACTGCATGTTGGTCTGTAGAGCAAACCAGTAAACTGTGTGATTTCGGATCTCCTTTCAGACACCAGTGGTTTATAGATTCTTCCCTCATCCCTCTGAAAAAAACCCCACGAAATGTGATCAGATCTAAAACCCTGGCTATTTAGCAATAGGAACAACACTGTTACGGTGCGGGATTATCAAAATCCCTTAGTGCTTGTTCACATGGAGGGTTGTGCTTTTTCAGTTCAAGAGGTGCAACTGCTGCAGTATGGATGCATATGTTGTTTAGATAAGTCCCATAGAAATAACTTCTGATAGAGTTTCTTATCTGAAATCATGGGTCTACTTCTGTACTACAAATATAGCCATACGACTACAGTACTCTGGCTAGTGGGGATAAAATCTCCTTGTGCAGACATGGTTTAAGAGTGATTAATGAATCTGTGACCTGCGATACAACGAAAGTCGCGCTTGTAAGTCACTTCAGCACTTTTGAAAGCTCCATCTTTAGTCTTCATTATGAACAAAACCAATAGGGCTGTTGTGCCCCCAGCATTAATTACACTGACTCCTGCACCAGTGAAGTTACACTGTTGTAACTACAGCAATATAAACTTCTAATGCAGACACGCTCCAACGGTATAAAGAGAGCTTTACACATAGTACAACTGACCCCAGATTTACACTGAGCTTAGGCAAGGCATGATTCACATACACTGAAGAAAAATTAGCTCATTTTTTGCCCTTGAGTCCATATCAACTGAGGCGTTTTGTGCAAAGGAAAAGTCAGTGCATGACTGCTGAGAAGCAACACTGATGGAAAAACAGTCCAAGTTCAAGATCATAATTAACCAAGCCATCATATCATGGCAAACAAAAGAGCTGGTAAACTCACCACAGGTGAGAGTAAAAATAGGTAAAACCTAGACGCCCACACCAAAAATCAATGAATTTTACTTACATTCCCTTTTCTTCGACTCTACCAGTACAAAAACCAATGGAAATGCTGTGTTTGACAATAGGTCTCATACCTGAGTAAGAGCCAAAAGTCTCTGGAGAAAGGGCTTGACCTTGAGATTTTCCCTATGCCACGCTTCAGTCGTGTATATGTCTAACAGAATGACTTCCCTGGCAATGTTCTTTGAGCCCTGGGCTTTGCTTTTCACTTTTTCATTTTTTTTCCCTTGGTTTTCACATGTGAGAATCCTACTTTGATTTGGTTCCTATAGGGCAAAGACAAACACTGAAAATCAGTAACTAAACTTTTTCAAAGCACAGATCACTTTCCAGTTAGGCTGGACTGAATTACAGCTGAAATTCTGGGAATATATTCTTTTTCTGCATTAACCACTCAGTCAACCCTTATAAGCAGATGACATGATTAAAATGAAGTTTGAACTTTTTCTGTAGATTAATTCTCTGACTTATGACAAGAGTCTTCTAGTTTTCATTAACTTAAGTGCCAGTTCCTTAGGACTCTTATTTTTACAGTTTCTAATCTACAGCTTTGTAATGACCTGGTCTCAGGAACATATTATGCTATACTTCCCTTCCTTCAGTCCTTGAGCAAGGGGCATGCAGGCTTTCCAGAAAGGGAAAAGGGCTGCTTCACTTTGGCTTCCAGCTTGTGAGGGTATAAAATATTGGATTTTGCTACTGAGAGTGCTTGATGGTCAACCTGTAGCTGCAGTCCTCTCACCCGCTTAATGAGCGTTCAGGTTTCAGTGCCACTGGTGAGAATCCTCTAGCCCACTCAACGTTCCCTATTCTCGTAGCACATTCCTACACCCTTCCTTAGGGAGAGTATGCTGCCCACCACTTCACACTGATGTTAACTGAAGGTTCATTTCCAGAGTACCAACCCAGCACAAACAAGTGTCCAAGTGCAGTACTATACTTGAGGGAACAGAAATTACTTGGAAGCCTCATTAGGAAGCATGGGGTAGGGTTTTGGCTTTGCATCTGTGTGGCACTGCTATTTTGAGCAAAACCAAGTCATTCCTTGTCTGTTCACGTCATAAGCTCATACAGCAGCGTGTCTTCTACTGTCTTTACACAGCCCTTGCTACAGTGGCTACATTTGCTCACCAGCTTCCTTCTAGTTTTTCAGTTTCCAATTGTGATCTTAGGATAACCTTAATAAAGATAATAAATATCAGATGAATTTACTTTTTTTTAGCTCTTTCCTATCAATATACTGTCTTTATAAGTTTGATTACTGACAACAATAATAATTAAAATATGTCTGCAAAGTTAACTCCAGCTAACTCTTCTAGTGCAGCACTAAGCAGTAAAACCATTTATATATCTGCTTCTAAAGGGCAATGCTCCCTGCTGCCAGTTTTACAGGGTAGTTACTGAAGACATCTTTTCTTTTTTGCATGGCTGGAATGTACGTGTAAGTGACATGGTGTATTTTTAGCTGAATGTGCAATGCACTTCCACCGGGTTGCTGAACTATGTCTGGGCCAGGAAATCAGGGAAGGAAAATGCACATTTAGAAACAATGAATTCAAACTTGCAAGTCCATTCTTCCAGTATCCAATTCTTTTTAAGTTAGACATCATCTGACATCTCGTGCTTTCCTAAATATTCTTCCTGTTTAAACAAATACTGTAAATAGCTGTAATATGTCCAAAGGGTCTCTCTAGGAGTCTGCGTGAGATAAAGAGCTTCTTTAAAGTTTAGGAAATAAGACCAGATTTCAATACTGACTGATAAATTGATAAAAAAACCAAATGAGCCCTTTCTAAGAAGATCTGACCATCCAAATTTGCAAAAGCCATGAGCTATCTTGCAATGTCAGAAGTCACATTTTGGGTTTTGTTTTGAGGGACGGAGAGTTCAACTGTGGACCAAGTTTTGCATGTGCTCTGTCATAAATCATGACAACGTCACATCAGCTTTAAAAAGCGAGACCCTACAGACGCTCTCCGTTTCGACTCTGAGCACCTTGCAAAGTACAGCAATTCTTTCATTAAATCTGAAATGAAATTGTAACTAGAAAGGCTGTGTTCTGGGGATGAGAACAGTATCTCTCCAATAAATCATTCAAAACAAACTCTTTGAGTTGCTGTATCTATATAGGTAATAGGCAGCAGGTAAGTTGAAAACATAATCAAATCCACTAGTGACATTTTCTCTAGACTATTATCTTTCTTTCTGCGGCAATTCTACTGGACAGTGCTTCCTGTTTAAAATTGTTTTACTTATAAGGCTCTGAGAACACAGCATGGGAAAGAACAACAAAAGGAAGCAGAAAAAATGCCAGGTTGCAAATAAGCTGCACACAGGGAAGGGCTGTGAAAGTATCTCTCTGAAGCAGTACACCTACAAATGTTTGAATATGCTCCTGAAAACGTAGATGCACCAGAAATACCTCTGTTTATACTCACATCTATATACTCACAAGGTAACCGGTTGGGTAAATGTGTATAAAGAAATAGCCAGGTGTTCAAACATCTTTCCAGCCTTTCAAAACATTACCGTTCCAGAGAAGCTCAGTCAGCTCATCTAATACATACACAGATTTGGACAAATTTACGAATTTTTTTCATTTTTTAGTAACTTGCCCTATAGATGCACACTATCTTGTGTGCCGCAAATTTTAGCCAGCATATAATTTGCCTGTTTTTATCCACAAAACTTCTGAGCCACTGCACTGAAGTTCCCCATGCCTCGCTAAGCACCACAGGGGCATGTAAAACAAAAGCAGATGGAGCAGGCACACACATAGATTTTAAATATATTAACACACACACACCAAAAAAAAACCCCAAACCCCAAGTTTTAGCTTTTTGTACACTCAAGCCAAAAATAAGAAAAGTAACTTAATTCCTGAGACAGATAACATCACTCAGGATAGGCTTCCGCATCTTTACCTCTGTTCTAGATCCTAATATATTACTTCTTTACCTAAGCTCCTTTCCTAACTAGAATTACAATAACAAAGTGGGATTCACTATACCAAACCTATCCACTAACTTGAAAAATTCAGAATATATGCATATAACAAAATTTCTCAAAACAATCATATATGTTGACCCATGTGTGATGCAGTTGTATGTATGTCTGGCTCTACTCACTAAGCAGACAAACAATTTGGTCTTAGGACTTGATAAGTAAGAGTTTGCTCGTTACTGTCTGCTATCAAATGTAAGTTATTATTCCCCATTAAGACTTCTTTACCAATACTAGCTTTAAATGTGCACATACTTTTAGGAATAGGTGTTTTTATGAGGATTCCTGTAAAAGTGTGTGTCTCTTTGTGTCTATATTTCTACATAAAAAACCACCAAATCTCTGCTTTAGGTACAAAGCCACAGAAAAATGCCACAAGCCCTGCCCTGTGACTTCGCTGCTGATGGGCTGCCATTTTCTTTTAATTCCCTTCTTTGATTCAGAAGAAACTACGACAACGTCCCTGAGCAACTCCCAACGACATCTCTCTTTTTAGGCAGCGAATCAAGGGTGTTTCCATAAATGCTGTTTGTTTTTTGTTTTTGTTTTGTTTTGTTTTGTTTTATTTTGAGGTGTAACTGCTAAATGTTGCCTTGTAGGCTTCAAAAGCCATTTATTTAATATGGCAGGTGTGGAAAATCTAAAGCTCCTTCGGTTTCTTGGACATAAAGTTTTTGTCTTGTCATCGTTTGCTAATTCAGCTGCAGCGAAGGGGAGGCGTATTACAGAGACTGACCTAAAATTGGAGGATTCGGTCCTATGAACATTTCAGACAGCACAGATCACTGGACTGGGATATCTCCATCCAGAATTATTCTCAGTTCCACACATCACAGTCGAAAGTCCTAATAGCGCTGTAGTATGGAGTTAGTGCTCATTAAGATTTTTTTTTATCTCTGCTTTCGTTAGGAATATGTCTAATTAAAGGTCATTTACCCCCACCTGGGAACCGCTTGTGCATGTCTGAATGAAACAGTTCAAAACTCCGTCCTTTTCCGCTTCCATTTCATTCAAGTAACGACAGGGTTAAATTGCTAATAGAGGTTTCATGAGGTCTGCCAGAGCCCACTCTCCAACACTTACATCTGTTCAACAATTATTACAGCATTTTTGTCATAAAAAATTCAACACCCTGAGTGTCGTGCTAGCAAAACCTGAAAATTTATGCAGTGAATAGAATAGCTAATTTCTCTGAGGAAATGCAGGGGGAAAAATTACAGATTTAACTTAAATTCTCAAGTACTGTAGAGCACACATCTGACTCCCTCTTTAGGTTTTGTCACCATGTAGCGTAAGTAGGAATACCGTCTACAGTAGATCAAGAAACCTTTGCAAAGCAAATTTATGCCTTCGAAGAAACAACGTTTAAAACGCAGAAGGGGGCTGTACTGGATTCATCGTTTTACCTCGCAAAATCTCATTTAAATAATAAATTATTCAGTTTATTCTCAGGATAGGGTTATTCTCTCACTACCCCTTGCTGTTAGTGAACCGCACCCTTCGCAGGGTACAGGTAATCGACACAGATGCGGAGGCAAAAAGCTGACAGAAAAACATTCTTTAATCTCGTGAACTTTGTGTTGGGCTGCTTGATGTTTTCGGTAAAAGGAAAAAGAAAACAGAACCTGCGTCGCTCCTCCATAAGGTTAGGAATATGGATTTTATGCTAAAACTAATGCTGTCTAGTTAAGACGCCAGTGGACTGGAACAACATGCTAGAGGCTATAGCCTTCTATTCTCAAGGGCCGGACTCTTACTTCCAGTACCGGTGGTTCAGCCATAACGATAATTGCAGCCACGACGAGCGGGGAGCTCTTTCAGCGTCACGAGAGCAACAAATAAGACAAATGGTTTGGGAGGGAAGGGGGGGTCATTTTCAAAACGTAAGGTGCGAGGAGGAGCCTGGCTCAAGCAAGGAGAAATACTGCAGGTTCCCGTTCTTCAGGCTGTATCCCGCCGGGGTGACGAGAGCTGGGAAAACGTTGCTGCTGCAGAAGCTGTCATATGTGAGTTCAGATGAAAGCTGCAGATTGGCTCAAAGGATATTTACAGGCTTTTTTGCTGTTTTTCGCAAACAATACTAGGCCAACAAGCTTATGAAAGTCCACGCTTAACCAAAAGTCTGTAGGGGCTGGACCTGCTAGACCAGTCTTTCACTTGGGCAGTAGAAACGACAGGCGCGAGCCCCTGGTCGTATCCCTCAGGGAGTTCGTAGGTCCTGATTCAGTAACAGTAGAAAAACTATCCAGAAAAACGTTGGCATTGGAATAAAGTGGTAGACCAAGTTTTTAAATAGCTAACATACTCAAAAACAAAGTCTGCAATTTTCAAACTGCCAGCTGATCAGATTTCCCGTGGTTTTGGGGCATCCTTTGTAAGAGAAGCATTACAGAATACCGGGCAGTGTCGGAGCTTCAGCCGCTTGCAGCATCTCTGTTGAAAAGCCACTTCTGAAAATGGAAATTGCTTCTACTCCTGCCTACTTCCCAAATACCAGTGATGTCTGCACAGGAACGGTGCAATTTAGTTCTTACTTACTACTACATTTTGTCTGAGGTTCAGATTATCGATCTGACTGAGAACAGGAAAAATGTGTATGACAACCAAACACTTTGCTTAAATAAGAATAATTTTCACCCTAGAAATTAGCAACTAGTGCCAGCACAGGGTCAGGCTACATATGCCCTGTGAAGCCTAGGACCGGCAAAAATACCATTTCAATGATTTTTGTCACTCACTATGTTATACCTATAAAATCAAATATCCCAGAATATTCTTCAAATATATATTTTTGATACTTGCCTGTTATTGTAAATACAAATTGCAAATATACATAGACAAAACGATTTGTATTTCCAGGTCCTGATTCCAAATTACTGTGAAAATTACCAGTTTGTATGAGAAGAGATAATTCTCTGCTACTGCTTTCCTTTTCCTCCTTTTTCCAGCTGTGGTGTCAGTACCCATGGAGGATGGCTGGCCGTCACGGGACACAGATGCCAAGTGCTGGCAGATATTATTCCAGTGTCAGAATCTTTTTCCTTGTCAAACTCCCCAGGCAGTTGTGTTAATGGCTCTGGAGCTGCCTCTGGGTCTGTCACGTGGGGTAACAGCTGATGGGTTGTTTTCTACAGTGTCCTCCTGCGTGACATCTTCCTTTAACTCATCTTTAGTCCTGAGGAATTTGTACACTATTACCTACTTGGAAATAAGCTCCTATAAATTTTGCATTAGGGCTATGATTTCTTCACAGATTTGCTTACTGCCCTTGGAGCTCACCTCCACAATTTCTTCTGTAGCACAGCCTCCCTGTAACTTTGAATGCCATGCAGTTAAATGACACCCTGACAACAGAGAAATATTCGAGCGAATGAAACTATTTACTAAGAATTTGTTTCTCCTCGCCCTCATCACCGCCCCGTTTTCTCTCGCCCCATTTTGTTTATGATTAGTGAATCTTTCTTTGTGAACCGAAGCTGGTCATCGTCTGTGTTTGTTACTTCATTCACCGGCTAGGAGCGAGAGCTTTCAGCCTTTAGGTTGTTCACAGACTGGTTATATAGATTATTTGCCATTCATGCTGCATGAGTTAGTCACTTAAATTTGGGGATCTTAATCCTGCGAAGATTAGCTTGAACTCAGATGGGTTGTTCAGAACACACGTACAGCTGTGCTGCACTGCAGCCTTTGAGGACCACCCCCTCTAAAGTCTCTAAGGTGAGGAGTTCCAGACCTGAGCTGCAAGATGCTGGTCATCTGCGCTCCCACCAGGCAGAGAACACCAAGCCTGAGAGTAGCTCTGCTACGAGAACCAGATCAGGACAGAAGCACTCAGCAGTGTGTACTGGAGGCAGTGAATAGACATCAGTCCCTGAGGAGAGCTGCTACGCTTGGCTGCGATATAAATACTAAATGTAAACAAATATGTAAAGCTAATCCACGTCATACTATCACTGCTGTTACTCAACTGAAATATTTTAAGAAGGAAAATAACGATTAACAAGAGACAAATTACACACTCTCATGCAAATTTTGAGAAATGTTCATAGAAAACTCTGTGAATCTTTCCATTTTTGCAGGCACTTGCAGAAACACAAGGCACTTGCCCTACACATTCACAGCTAGCAAATTCTGTCTCCCAAAAAAAAAAAAAAAAATCAGCTATTTTATTCACAGTTGATTTGGGGGATATACAGTACAAAATCTGTGAGACTTCCCCCCTCCTCCTCCCCCATTCTTTTTGTTTTCATAACAATCTGTGTAAACTGGTTTGGGATCTAATACCTTTCTTCATAACTTGCAAGGGAAATCTCATGGAGTCTATAGGAGTAAAGGAGTGTTGAATAACCCAGCCTTATAGGAACAGCCTTTGAAAATCTTTCATTCTTGGTTGGTAACAACAGTCAGAAAAATTCTGCAATAAATTTTCTGTTTTTCTATTTAAGAGAGAGAGGGGAGGGGGAGGAAGCTTACTTTGATTGCTTACAGGCTTCTCTGATGTGAGCAAGAAGCAGTGCTTGATGATATGCTCTTGCCTTTGGTGGCAAACATGGATTAAAGACAGGCTATGCCAAAGAGGCACTTCACAGAGCGTCTTCACAAATGGTCTTGTTCAACCTAGAATGCAGCAAACTACAGAGCAGGAATGGGGAACATCATAAATGGATTTTTCCATCAAAACAATGTTCAAGTAACAGCACCCTCAGCTGAACATCAGAGACAATCCGAAGCCAGTGTAAGTGCTGAAGAAAAGGATCTGCCCCAAGGATTCCAGTTGTATCCTGACCCTTAAAAGAAGCGAGGTTCTTTATGCACCTTGTGCACACAAGCAGGAGATAACCACAACTAACAAACTCAAACCAAAGTAAGGAAAACAGTATTTAGTTAATTTTTTCATGTACAGACTGATTTAGAGATTTTTCTTGTTGATAACATGTTCATATAAACTTCGCAGACTCTGCTGCCCTTTTAGCTGTAGATTCATTCTTCATCTCCTGAAAAATAATCCTAGCTAAGTTAAGGTTTTTAAACATTCTTGTAATGCTCTGGATGAAAAACATGTGCAGTACAGAGGAAAGACCTGACAGGTCCCCGCAAATGAAAGCAACAGGGAACAGGCAGCTCCCACCTCCTAAATGGTACCTACCTTCAGCAATGCACCTCTTCAGCCCATGCTGTCGTGGTTTGGGCATAGAAAGCCAGCTGGTCAGTCTTCATTATTAAGTCACGTAGGAAAAAAGTTTTGAGGCAATTTCTATAGACCCGGATAGAGAGGCCATGGGGTCAAGGCCCTTCTGCTCTGGGTTCTCCCCCTTTTTTTGCACTCCCATCCTTCAGTCCTGTCTGAGCTCTGGAGAGTTGTACGCAACCTGTATAACCAGGGTCACTAAGAAGAAATCCATATTCAACTTGACTCAAAGTCAGGATGCAAATAACTATGGTAAAATATAGATTTGAACAGATTAAGTGGTTGTATTTTGTATATAAACTGTTCCTCACATCCTTATTCCTTGTACAAAATTAGAAGATTTTTAATTTATTTTTTTTTTAATTTAATAAACCTCAACCTTCCTTGCTATCTTTTGTGATCAGGGAGGAGAGGGCAAGGTTTTTCTTCTTATCATAGGGAGACTTGAGTTATAAGTGGCTAACAAATTTCTCTCCTTCTACACAGGCCAAAGACAGAATCAGCAGCACCTGCTTTCCTGTGACAAAGCCATTCCTTGGTGCCACAACACAGACTGTCCTCAGAGTGGGGCTTCAGCAGTTTCACCTCCTGAAACAAAGCTTCAGAAAAGTCACATTTCCCCAAATGCCTTCTGCAGGCTTAAATGCTTATTTTATTCTTATGGTATTCTTAAACTGAAACTATTTGGGCCTGATTCTCAGATCTAGCCAGGCTTGCACGCGGGTGTGACGCCACAGATTTCGGTGGGATTACTTCTGCTGCACATCTGCACAAGGGGCAGCACCAACGGGACCACTGTCAGTTTTAAGTTTACCTGGCTTTCCGTTGTACTGATGAGTCAGTACAGAGTCACAGCTATCTCTTATCCTCCCAGAGTATGGCTCCGTTTCAAAAACCCAAAATAGCAAAGTCTGCTGCACTGCCAAACAGGAGACCCAGATTAAAGAATTTCAGACAGCAGTCTATCACAAGCCCGTCAAAACCATGTATATCGTGCAAATAGTGATCGGAGAGACAGATCAGGTGACTGAACCAATATAGCAGCGCAATATGTTCGCTACCTTAATTATCCCGACTTTTTTTTTTTTTTTTGGTGAGAAACCAAAACTATTTGCTTCTTCCCTCCTTATAAAGATATTTAGCGTTACTATGCCTATAGTTGCAGAAATATTCTTTACATAAGATTAGGAAAGGAGAACATTTTTTTCAAATAGGGCTTTTGTTTAAAAATGTGTAGTGTCGTTGAGTTGGTAGGCAAAAAATAGCCATTTATCCAAAAATAGCCTCTCCCCACTGTTCCTTCTGCTGTCCCTTTTCCTCCCCTTCCCCTGCAGCCCACAAGGCTATCCCCAACCTTTCACTGAAGAATCAGCAACTAAGAAAAACTAGCACAAGCAAGGTGAAAAACAGTAGTTTAAAAGAATCTATTATTCTTGTCCTAGCATTATTGTTAATTCTGAGCACAAACAGAAATTTGTAGGTGAATATCGCTTCAGCTGGTTTCAGTTTATAACATGGTCATTAAATCCATATCAAACATGTATGTTTTAGAGTTAAATCCTCTAAGACAATGAGATGAAATAAGTAATCATTTGATAGAAGTACTTATAATGAATTAGATTTGAAAATGTTGGAAAGTCATTCAAGGAAAATCCTTCTTTTACCTTACACTGAAAACATATCATTAGCCTTAATTTAAGTCAAGGTGAGGAGGGGAAGGGGGGTGAGGGGGGAATAGACATTGCAGGAAACTCTTGAGTGACTATTGTTTAATCCCATTTAGGGACACTTTGAACAATGACATATATATAATGAGATATTTAAAATTCTTTGGTCAATCTCTAGCTAAAGGCTTTTACTGTGGAAAGAATGAGTAATTCAATACGGACTACACAGCCTTTCACATGCTTTTATTCTTGATTTGTTGGACATGTGTAACATAAATTTCAAAACCAATCTATTAATGACTTAAATTGGAAACTGGTTTCCTTTGCTTTACATACGGCATTTCAGTAACAAGCATAATAACAGGTGGATCAATAGATACTATTTGGTGCAGTATTTGCAGTATGTTAACATTAGTCCTGTATCTCTATTATTGAACACTGTGTCAACAAATTCCTGTTTCAAGGAGGATGGCAAAAATACTTTCCAGTGTCAAGGTTATTTAACCACATGAAATGGTAAGAGTTTTCTGTGCATTTTGTTTCCTACTAACCTTGCCTCTTCCTCCTTCTTCTTTTAAATAATCCATGTTTTGATCAAATCAGAGGGTAAAAAAATAATTTTGCATCAAATATGTCTGCTGTCAACTCAGATTATGTTCTTTAAAATGGACAGTGGTTCTGGGAAGAAAATCAATTTTTTTCTGTTAGAGAAACATAAGGAAAGAGAAAGGCACTAATGTAAACACAAATTTAGAAAGAAACAGAGAGAGAGAGACAGAGCAAACAGTTGAGTTTACCATTTGAAGAAGTTTAGCTAGGGAATTATTCCCAACCTATAGTTCTCAAACACAGCATGAAAAGACAGAAAAATGAAATTTTAGTCATTAGAATTTGACAGCTCCCAGTCATAATATGCTGACATGTGTAACGGGAATTAAGGGGTTCTGCAGGCAGAATAAGCAGTAATAATTTTTTAGGCAAATCATTTCTTTCAGCTCCATGAATCACACAATGTTGGAAGATCACTGGACACTTACAAATGACAGGTACAATATAACTGTACTGTGCTTTGTATTCTGTGTTAAACAGATTTAATCCAGAAGCATTAATTACCACCTAACTGGAACAAAATTTCTATGTCACAAATAACCAATCCCCCTGTACTCAGCACTGGTGCGGCCCCACCTCGAATATAGTGTTCAATTTTGGGCCCCTCACTACAAGAGAGACATTGAGGTGCTGGAGTGTGTCCAGAGAAGGGCAACAAAGCTGGTGAGGGGTCTGGAGAACATGTCTGATGAGGAGCGGCTGAGGGAACTGGGGTTGTTTAGCCTGGAGAAAAGGAGGCTGAGGGGAGACCTTATTGCTCTCTACAACTACCTGAAAGGAGAGTGTAGCGAGGTGGGGGTCGATCCCTTCTCCCAAGTAACAAGCAATAGGATGAGAGGAAATAGCCACAAGTTGCGCCAGGGGAGGTTTACATTGGATATTAGGAAAAATTTCCTCACCAAAAGGGTTATCAAGCATTGGAACAAGCTGCCCAGGGAAGTGGTGGAATCGCCATCCCTGGAGGTATTTAAAAGACGGGTAGACGTGGTGCTGAGGGACATGGTTTAGTGGTGGACTTGGCAGTGTTAGGCTGATGGTTGGACTCGATGATCTCAAAGGTCTTTTCCAACCTAGATGATTCTATGATTCTAAGGGCTCTATGAGATCACCACCACCACAAAACGGAACAGCTTGATGGCTGCAGCCAGAATCAATCCTGAAACTTCTTGCCACTCACCTATAAACTAAAGGTCTGTTTTCTCATCAGTGGAAAAAACCCCACCTCAGTTAGTCCACAATGGATGTTTCATGTCTAAATAATGACGTCCAGGGTATGACTGCACCAGAATTTCTTAGATTTTGAAGGTGAGAACCGCTCTTTGTTCATCTGATCTTTAAGCAATGAGTGTAGTCTTACAAAGTCAGGTATATGAGGAAGACAAACACACTTTAGCTACCCAGTGCTACAGATGTGTGTATTATAAAACACTCCTTAAATTATTTTCATTTTAAAAATAAATTTTAAAGATGCATAACGTTTTCTAGACACTTTATAATCCCTTCAGAAGAACACTTGGAGGTTCTAACCCGTAGACTCGTAACTCAGAGCCCAAACCCAAACACATGCGGCATTCACGTCAGCTACATGCTGAGCAACACCTGAGATCACATTTAAAGGGCTCAGGAAGCTGATGAGAGCTGGTTCAAACTGGGAAGGTGAGCTCAATTGGCTTGAGCTATGTGGTGTGGCAGCAGCTGAGCAACGGGTAACAACGGCAGAGATACAGCAATGCTTTCACACTTCAGCATATGACTCATGCAGAATATGAGTGACTCACATGCAGTATGTCATACCCAACAAAACTGAGCATACTTTAGGAAAACCTGAATATAATATGGTGTGTCATGCTCAGGCCGTAATCACCTTGTAGAATTAGCTGGGGTATACCCCTGCTGCCTCCTGCTATATCACTACTAGCTACAAAGAGAAACAAGGATGAAATCAACATGCTGATTTCAGGACATTTCTCTAGTAGAATCACTGGCATTTTATGAGCAGTACATCATAAGGCTTGTTTCCAGCAGGTATAACTTTATAACATCCAGGTCAGGTCTATTAAGCAACAGGGGATGCATTTCTTTGGCAGTAATCTGCCACCGTGGCACAAACAATTGGGGATGAGTATCTGACTCAACAAACAGCTGTTAAAATTCTCCCTTGCCTTTTCTTTCTAAGCAGATGGCACAACCCACCTAGCCTGTACCCTCTGCGTTGTACAAGTTCAACAAGCTCTTCAGCCAGTGCAGAACTGGTTCCTAACTCAGTACCATAAATCTGCTGACTTCTTTTTGCATATCCTGCAGAGAGGATAAAAATATCCTTGGAGCTGACAGTCTTTATATTTTTACAGTTCTGTGTCACATAAACCCCGTGAAGTCCGAAAGCCTTGGTCACCAAGTGTTTCCAGGTAGTGAGGGATGGGCCAAGGGCAAGCAGTACTAATAGAAATCTTTTTGGCACAGAGTGCCATTTGCTGTTGGGGGATTCAGAACTGTCTGTTAGGGCAATCAAGAGGGTTAGTCATACTCCTCCATCTGGGAAGAACTTCTCTTTGCTTCTCACTGAATATTCATCTGTGTTGACCATAAATAAAAACCTTTGTGAAATCTATGAAAATTTCAAAGGAAGAAGTCAGAAATAGCTCAGAGAAAAGAAATAGCATGCATCTTGGATCATGAATTCAGTTACTCTTCCTTCAACCCTCCAAACTCCCTATCCTTTTCTGAAGCTTATCATACGTATCAAGAATTTCTCTTATCTTTCTTCTTCATTCGTATGCCAGCATTGTTTCTTGCAGTTTGAATTTTTCCTTCTCAAAACCCATCCCCTTCCTTCAGAGGAGAATTTGCTTTCTGTGCCCAGACCGGAGAAATTACTATACTCCCTTCTGAAATTTTTCTTTCTATTTCCATAAGTTCAGTACTAACTCTAGATACCTTAACATAGATGATAATTTAACTCTTCAAATCTTCTGTCTTTTGCCATGCCTTGCATGTTTTCCTGTGGATTAGCGCTTGGAGATGTGCTTACCACAAAACATACGCCAGACTATCTGCAGTGAGAGAATGAAAGGGATGAATGAATTCTGCTTGAAGTGACAGCATGTATTATGACAGAAGTTTTAATTTCAGATAATAAAGACTGAACCCTACCCTCCAGAGGCCTGTGATAATGAACAGACTCTGACTGTGGCAAAACCCACCTCTCGGAGATACTGCACTGTGTTCATGGGCTCAGCATTGAACCAGCAGTGCCCTTTATTTCTTCCTCTTTGGATCTGGCATGTGTGTGTCAGTTGAGGTATCCAGAGACAGCACAGATGCCCAAACGTGGGCAGAAAGCCAGGCTTCAGGGCTTACAGTATAAATATATATTTTTTAACTTCATACAGACCTTTTTTTCCCAGTAAGTGTGTTTTTCGGGCTTAGAAACTCTGTGTTCTTAGCTATTTTAAGAAACCTGAAGGGTGAGAGATGGAGAAGCAGCAGACATGTTGGCAACAAAGATCTCTCCATGAACAGAATGCCAAGATTAAAAACAACCAAAAAAAAAGAGGGATACCTTTGACTTTTTCTTGCTCTTCTATCTCAGAAAATTGGCTCATCTGAAACTGTTGGATTCTGGCAAAGATTTAATATCAAATGAGACAAATAGCATGTTCCTGAAGCAAGGTGATTTCCAAAGTGAGGCTAGATGTGCATTCAGCTCCTTCTACTTGGCAGCTATCATGAAGGGCAAAAAGATTTACCAGTTCTCCAGAGGGTATGTAACAGGGTTGCCCCAATCTGTCAGGAAGTGTTAGAACTCAGTAAGACTTGAAGTGGGACTTAAAGTTACTGAAGCTCAGATGCTCACAATGTCAGGTGTGGATCCGCCCCAATCAAAAAAGAAATGGGAAGAAGGAAAAAATGCAGGAAGCCCTAAAGGGAAACTCTTCACACAGCCAAGCTTAACGAAAACACTAAATAAAGAGGGCAAATGGAGAAGTCCTTGCAGTTACTCTGCATCAGCTGGTCTATCGGACCTATCCAAATGAGTGCTGTTTGCCTGCAACAAATACGAAGTAAAGCTGAGCTAGGCTGACCTGTCTTCAAAGGGAAGTTATGCATTTTACATATACAGAGAGAGAGAGAGAGAGAGAGAAAGAAGGAGAATGTTACACATAACACTAAACTTAATTATTTTGGATATTAGCTCACAGTTTGTGTGAGAAGATGAGGATGGGATAATAACGGAGGCTCTACATATTGTATTTGCATTTGTAAGATAAAGAAAGCTAAAAGATAGCACTGTGTAACCTCTACAAAATGGGTCACAACTGGACTAGAAGTAATTGCAGAAGTCCTATTTTGTCTAACAACATTTCTCCAACGGTCTGTCCAGATTTCTGTCTAATCTAATCTGTCCATACGCCCATCACTTTGAAAATGATTTGCCATTTTTCACATTTTATTAAGCCACCTTTGAAAATTTGAAATATGACTTAGAAACAGGAAATGGCTTTGTGAGGCAAAAATAATAATAATAATTAAAGGCACATGCTTAAATCTGCACACTGTCTTACTATGTGAAAGTTAAAATGCATACTGCGTCTCAAAGATCTTTTTATCCTTTCAAAGCAAGAACTAATGGAATAAGGGAAGGAAAAGTTTCCACGGCCCAGATATGTCTTTGCTGAATCACTTTGTAAGGTGTGGACAATTGAGTCATAAACTTTCACACTACAGATGGCTGTGTTTCTTTCGTAGTGAATCAAGCTCTAAAAGATCTGTGACACTTTATGTTATATGTTAACTAGAGAGGCATATTATGTAAAAAGCACATAGGGTTTCGCATGCACTAGTGCTCTCTATACAAGAGAGCATCATTTTCAATATTCACTCACAAAACCAGCTTCCATTTTTATTTACTAACTTTCTCGTGCAATTCCCTGCAGTACGTGTGGGTTGGTACGTTCATACTGCTGTCAGACTTATTGGAAATCCTGCTGTGTAGAGCTTCACAAATTCATTAAATGCATCTTTTTCTATCCCATACAATTTGTATTTTTTATTTTAACATTTAAAAATTCAACAAGTAATATCTTTCTAGATTGTCACCCAATCAAATACGGCTTTAAGAAATGAAAGAAAAGACAAGCAACTTGATATATATACATTTGTGTGCTCCCACATGATAAATATGTCCAAATATTTTAGACACATTTTAGAATTTTGGAGATAATATGACAATGCAAAAATACTTGCTGTCTATCTTAAACCAAATCTCTCTTCAATAGAAGGCCTCACAACAGAAAGGCTGATACCTGTAGCTACAGGCGCACAGTGTACAGTTACATTGACACTGTAAGAGGTTTAAGAGCTCCAGTAAACCTCCTATTTACATTTTGAGTGCAAGTATGCTCCCTATAAACATTAATTTTAAAACCAGATAAAAGAGCTTGAAATGATGCCTCCCCAGCTGACAGACGGTTTCGTGGCGATGGACTGAAGTGCGATCACTGAGCAGGATCAATAGCTAGAACAAGGATTAACTCTTTGTTTGTTTGAACAAAGAACATTTTGTTCTCGTTTTTCTGAACGAGTGGAACATCGTTACACATTGTACAAATCATTTCTAAGACAATTAGGACCAACTGTATATTTAAAACAAAGAAAAATTATAGGCAAAAAAAATTACTACAGTCCACCTCTCAAGATATATCCTCTTCTTTGGAAAATACTGCTTCACACAAACCTATAATTTGTTGTTCAAGAGGAAATTGTCTTAATTATAAAAAGGACTGTATTCACTACCATGCTTCCAGCCAGACAGGGACTAATGCTGGGGATTAGTCCTTGTATTTTTTGAAACTTTTCCTTCAAAGTGTATGCCGTCTGAGCTTTTCTGGAGATGTAACAGTGTGTCAGGCTGAATTACAAACTATTTATGTCTTAGATCAAGCTGGCTAAACATCTTGACCCAGCAGATAAAAAATTCTTGGAGTTATTGAAGGACCATATTTCAGTCACGTCTCCAGATGTATGAACTAAAGGAAACGGTAAAAATAGGTAGTGGAAAACAAGAAAAAGACAGACATAATGAGAGCAGAAATTTTCAACTATCTCTCACTGTTTTTACAATTAAAGATATCTTCAAACATACTAAATGCTCTCTGCAGAAGATTGGCTTGATCACTGGTCTAAGGTCTAATGATTCAAAGTTTGCCATGAACACTTTTTCATCTTAAAGTAAGAATCAGATTTCCTAGTATGTAACCTGTAAAATACTTACTCTGAATATTTTGACAACCATTCTCCATCATCTCACTGAGTCCCTCACCTATGCATGTATATACAGCACCACGAGACAGATTTTTGGTGTTCCCTTGCAATACAACACCCTGTATGCTTAAGTGGCAAAACTAGAACAATATCTGCTTTAAGTTAGCTTGGACTAAATAAACATTGAACAACTAATATAACCTGATCCCCAGCACACCTTCTCAGAGTGGCTGGATTATACAGGGTCCTACTACCTGAAGCACCTGAGAAATTAACATTGTTGGTAATCTGCCACTATCAACAGGGTCCAGCTATTGAAGGACAGCAAAGGGTACATAAAATCCACTTCACCACTTCCACAATTATTTCCTAAGACAGCAAGTATAAACTTGTGATTCAGGTAGCATTGTGTCCATCCCAGGTTCTGCATGATGGCTGCAGACCTTTGACTCTGGTTCTGTGAAGCAACCATCATCCCACAGCTCTTTCTTCTGCTTTTGCATGCAATAACTGTATCAACCATACTATAGCTCTTACTGCCCTTCCACATTTCTTGACAGCAAGAAGACAAACATCATTGTGAGAGTCCCTGCTAAGTCTGTCTCACAGACACCTTTATTCCCATCCATCTGAAATTTCTCAAAAAAGACCAGCCATTGTTTTTACTTATCATCCACTTCTGCTGCTAGTTGGTTCCCAACTGAAGGTTACCATTGCAGGCACGGTGTCTGTTTTAACTGCTCTTACATCTTAGTTCTGCTGCGGTCTTTTAAATATCTTGAGGTATTTAGAGGTAGTAGATGAGTCATCTAAGCCACAGAAAAGGTATTTGATTATGACAATATAGAATTTACTCTTTCTTAAACTATAGCTGTATAATGTTTGCTACAAGTCTTCAAAGACATTTGAGTCCATTTTGCCCAAATGAACCATTGTGAACTCTTCCCTGTTGTCCCTCTCTCCCTTACATCACTATGCTGTTTCAGGTACGCATTAAAACCTCCAGCAGTTTTCTGTTTATCGCACATAAGCTGTTTTACATGTGGCACAACTGGAATTTCAGACACTCACTCATAATAACCTGCTCGTTAACTTACTACTACACCCACATCTTTAGACAGATTATGAAGGTCTTGCAGACTAATTTGTCCCACATAATTAGGTCCTGTGAGCTTTGCAATATACTTTCTTACTATGCTTTAAATTCCAAATAACCTCTTTGGAGGTAATTTGACACATAAAATGCATGCAGTCCTCAGTATGTTTGCCACATGTTCTGCTGTTTCCTGCTATGTTATTATGGCTTTTCATCATTTCCTCTCACCACATCCTCTTGACTATGCTTCTTTCACCCCTCCTCTATATACTTTCACTGAGTTATCACTGCTCCTCAGAGAGTTTCACTTGCACTGGGAAGTAGCATCTGTAATAGAACCAGTTGGTTATAATTTAGAGAAGAAATTATGGCAAATAATCAACATTTTGAGTTTCAGATTAGAACATTTTCAGTGCAACTTTCAACTTCTGTTCGTACTCTTTTTTTCTAGCCACTGCTAACTATCCTGTTATCTGTGTTCATATCACATTGAACAAGCCCATTGAAATATATTTTACTGGCAAGCTTCGAAAGATTGAAAATGAGTGTTAACAAAATAATGTATTTTCAGAGCAAGGGCAGGTTTTAACAAACTTACTCAAGTAGGAAGCCATATGATCTCTCAAGGAATAGCGTACCAAAAGGTAGATGTTATACTGCTCCCAGTAGAATCCTTAAGTCCCTTGCCAAAAGACATTTAATGTGCAACCATCTCTACTGTAAAACAAATGCTGAAGACATGCCATCAGTGATATTTGCGCAGATTCATTCTTATTAAAGGATTTTATAATAGCATTCACTCTGGTGTAAACTTTTAAAAAGTGACTCCTAGATCCATTAATCCCTTCTGTTTGCTGTTCATGGGCTTAATGTGTGACATTGTAGCTAAAAGGACTAGCTTGGCCCTTAGAAGAATAAACAAGGGAATACAGAGCAGAAGCAGACCAGTTACATGTGTTTTTAATACCAATGGGACCAGTTCTAGAAGGGTTGGAAAGACTTTGGAGCAGGAAAGACATCAGAGCAACTAAGGGATTGGACAACAGGCCTTAGAGTGAAAGACATAAATAACTGTATTTATTTAGTTTAGAGCAATGCAAGAGATGATAACTTGATTATGGTTTAGGCATGTCTCTAGAGATAATAGGAACTTAATAGTAGGGGAATCTTCATCCAGCAGGGAAAAAAAAAAAAAAGATTGCAAAAATCAATAGCTGAAGACTAAAGCTATAAATCAGATGTACAGTTTTTAGAGCATTGAAACAGCTCAGTGAAGTTTAAGGTGGATTGTCACCCACTACAACCAGTAAAAGTGTTATTGGGTAGTTGAAAAAGACGGTAAGTATCTTACCCAACCACAGCTGTTAGATTTGAAGCAAGAATTAATCCAGTGAAGCTCTACAGCCTGGGATATGCAGATAAAATTTTAGATTTGGTCTCCCCAGCTTCTGAAAGTAGTTCTTGAAGTTCTTCCCACACCTGTGGAGAGCACACTCATGCCCTGTGGCTGTGACACTCCCAACTTAGTCAACATCCCCAACACCAGCTTTGTACATTCTGTTAAGTGAAAGAAAGGGAGGGACTATCAGGGGAATGCAGTCCCTGAATGCCTACCCAGTAAGACACTACTGCCGCTGTTGTCCAGCTTCTGGCAGTGTCAAGGATTGCTACGTAGTCAGTAGAGCTTCTGAAGTGTAATTCAAAACACCAGCATTAAGAACCTGCCCCTTTCTGTTGACTGTACAGGAAGTCAGGGATCCTGATCATACATGATGTGATGGCATAAAGAGCCAACCAAAAGCATGCTGTCTTGAAACCCTTATTCTTTTCCTATAACCATAATGGAAATTATACATGAAAGAATGAGAGGAATGCTGTTTCTCTGTTTTCTCCTTAAAAAAAAGTGTTCTGCTGTGCCCCTTTGTCTGTTGTTTCACTTCTGTTGTTTGTTCCTCTTGCTCCACATTGTTTGCTGATTAGAAAACCAGACTGCCAGAGGAATTGTTGGGGTACTCCACTCCTGGGGCTATTCTCTACCCTGATGGATCTGCCCACGGCTCTGCTTCTGCCATGGATGTTTCCCAGGGTCTGTATTGGTGTGGCTTGTTCAGGCTTCAGCACTAAACATCGTGTTATACATTGGGATAACGCTTCTGTGCTGAATGTATGCGTTGGCCTAGCTGTGTGGGCACAACAGACAGGATTAAAAGTGTACTCTAAGGTTCAGTACCGAGCATATAATGACTGTCACAGGGGAGAGCCACTTCCCAAGGTGACAAAAGAGCAACACGCCGTTACACGTTATTTAAACACTCTCTGACATTTCCTGCAAATGCATAGCCACAGTGTAGTGGCAAAGTGTGCCTTACAGCACAGCTACAAAACAACCCCACAGTTTACTGCACTCAGGACAAGCATCCTCAAACCATGCTACGCAGAACTTCATTATTACAGTGATTATGGTCTACCTCCTCATTCCTCATTAAAACTGCCTTCCTCACTACACTGCTAGAGGCCACAGCACAAACTGTTCTCCAGCATTGAGGAGCTGGAAGGACCACGCTTTTCCTCGTTGTTTTTCCCTTAGCAATTAGCATAGGGGACACCATTAGCTCAGCACTAGAGGGTGTGTTTTTACCAAAAGTGAATCAACTTCTTTTTGCCAAAAGCAGAGGACCTGTTGGTGAGAGCTGCAAGAGTCTGATGAAGTGGGATGCACAGTGCCCTAGTGCTGAGCTAGACTTTGGTGGACTTTCCTGACCTGGTTGTCATGAAATTCCCCTATGTGAAGCTGGTAAAACTGAGTGAAATTTCATGAGGGTGAAGATACCTTGTTGACTGGAGTTTGTTTCCAAGATATTATGAAAGCAGGATTTAAGTATGTGCCCCTGATCCCTCTTGTGCATGTACATACAGACCCACTGCTCAGACCCTGGTTTATCATAAGAGTATACCTTGACTAGTGGGACTAAAGATCCTTGCAATCAGCAGGTACAAAAAATAATACCCGTTTAACAGTAGAAACACTCTGTATTTCACTTCATAGTTAACTCTGAAAATAACTGAGCTTTCAGACTGAAAGGGAAAGTTACCCCAGCCACATATGAATTGTTGTTTATTCTTTAAAATAATACTTAATTTTTCTAAATGCCAATCTATTTATATACAACAAAAATGAGTCCCTCTTATTTCACATTAATGAAGAAGCTGCTTCTTAATGGCTTATGCCGACACAAATATGCCTCTATCTTGAAGAACACAGCAATATACAAATAACGCTTCTATTAAAATTCATGCATAATCAAAACAAATTGAATATCCACTTTTATTTCCATAGGGAACAGAGCTATAAAGATTAATGCTAGACAATGATATTTAATTAAAGCTTATTTACTTTATAAGTACTTCCACGTTTTCAAGAGTAGTCTTCTCTTTTGGAACAGGAAGCTGTAATGCATTTCTGAGCCATCTAACAGTCATAGGTGGAGGAAAGTAGTTATGATCACAGCACAGTGCTTACAGCGATACTGACAAACTGTCTAGCAAAATTTTTCACATTAAAGAATTCTGGTGTTAAAGAATTTAATTGACTTTTCAAAATTCCATATTTTATTCACAAACACACCTGAACACAATAACAGGAATTCATTTTTATATGCATTATTCTCTCTGATGGCATGTTGTACTGTACACATACCCCTCTTTTCATTTTTGAGATACAAAACAAAAGGTTATGCTCTTATGAGTGATAACCAAATAAGTTTCCTTTCCTTGGGTACTAGTCTGCTGCTGTATTCCAGATTTTTTTTTAATAAGCCATTAACTACTTCAGTGAAATTAGAGGAACTAGTTTGTGTATGAATGCAGATATTAACATGAAAAACTAAAGGGAGTACAGAAGAAAACTGCACAGAATGGCACTTTTATTCTGTTTATTGAGGTTAAAAATTACAGTAAGATTTTGGAACACTAATTTCTAAGAGGAGATTTAGTTTTAAAATGCAAGAATTGTTGGGATAGATGTGGCTGACGCTTGTTTCTCATCAGTATGAACACACAACCTCCAAACACAACACTTTCAATAACAGTTGTATTAGTCATCTACAGCTACAAGGCTGTTTAAGATACACAAATAAAATAGCTTTATTTGGATTGTAATTAACATGGGAAATATCACAATATTCTACAGGAAACAAACATTCGGAATCTATGTATTTTATTTCTTCTGACAACTGGCAAAGTATATTTTACTGCAGAATGCTTTATTGCTTCTTAACTATTCACCCTACACGGTATACATAAAAGCTTAATGAGTATAGCTGCATAAAAACTAATTTTAATGCTTTTAAAATCAATGGTGAACAAAATGTTGTTTAGATTGTTTTTCAAACAACTATACCACATCTGATCCTTTGAGGAAAAGCAATTACTTCTTCTTGTCATAGCCAATACATTTCTTTATTCTCCCATTTTAGTTGTACCATTCTTAGGACCTTTTACAGCAGTTACCACGCAAACAGTTAAATATTTGAGGAAGTATTGAAGAATATTGTTATTAAATGTCTAATCAATAAAGTGCCACTTCCACTAATAGGCTAACAGTGAGGAGGGCAAGAGGAGAAAAACTAAAAGGATTTTTTTTCCAAATTAACAAACAGTATATGCAAGTTTGGCTAATGAAATATATCTTCAAGTATTTGCAGAAAATAATTTATATAAAAGGTATACAAAGATCTCTACAAGACAGCTGCTATAATCTGAATTTAGCTGCTGATTCTTTTACCCATTCTGTGAATAAGCATCAGGTTTTTTGTATTTTCTAAGGAAACATCAAATGTAATCATTTTTCTTAAGTTTCAAGTGCTATAAATCATTGGGAACTTCTGTACACCTAATTTATGCAATCCTATTGGTAGCGAGGAAATCATCATTCTTTAGTGTTTTGTATCTCTGTCATTCTCTCCCAGCGAATTTCTTTATTACAGCAGGCACCACAATAGTCGAGAGTTTCTCAGCATTTATATTAGTGAGACCAATTTTTTAAGGTACGTAATTCAGTCATAAAAACTGAGACCATAGCCTGAAAATGTTAGTTTGTCAATTTGCAAACATGCGCGTGCCCACACACACGCACAGACACCCCCCCACACACACATTTTCTGATTTAAAATCCTTCCCTTTTCTTTCCTCTCACCTGCACTCCTGAAATCTAAAAACATATTCCTCTTTTTTAGTAATTTTGCAGGCCATCAGGCCAGAATACAGACTGTCTCTGCAGTACAGTCAAAGCAAAAAATAACAACAGCAACTACCAACCAAATGGCTGAGGTATTGAGATTTATAAAGCATTCTTAACAGATGCATAAAAGCCGCTTTTCATACGGAGTTGCAGTGCGTTCTGGAGTATGTTTCAGAAACACAAAAAATACGTAATACGCAAATGTGTACTATTGTTCATAGGCACCCGCCATACACATCTATGCAGTGTGTGTTGAATCCGTATTAAGAGTCGTACAGAAACATCACTAAACATGCTTCTTCTATACAGCCCACATTGGGCTCTTACTGAAACACAGCCCCTGTTGGCATTGTTAGAAATAGGTATTTCTTTAAAAAGTCATGTTTCTGTCGGAAGTTTTGCCTGTGGAAGGACTGCAGTTTCAGGCTCTGCCTTCACCACAATAGAGCAACTGGTTTCGGGGCAGCTTGCTCTTACCACTGTGAATTAACTCAGCCATTTGGAAAGAGGCTTTTGGGGGACATCTGCTTAACCTCCTTCTAGCCGCCTGTCCCAGTAAAAATCTTCAATATCGCAGGTAATTTCTAAGCATAGTTATTTAAGTACCTCTATTGTAATGAATTTTCTTTTTTCCTTGGGATGTAAATAATGAGGCAGCAATATAAGCAACAGAACCTGAGCACAAAAATACAGCCCCAGCCATTTCAGTGAGGAATTAAGTAAAAATCAAGAAAAAAAAATGAGATTAAATTTCAACTTTAAGGTAATAAAAGATGGAGATGGAGGTGCCAATGAAATCTGCCGAAACTAAATTTCAGAAGCACGGCTTTCTCATCTTGAAATGTTACACCCATAAAAGCAGCCTATAAAATTAATCTACCTGGAGATTTTCCATGTTAAATCAGCTCAGAAATAACTTTTAAGCACTTATGGCATTATATCTAAAATACATATTCTCCTGTTGTCCATATATCAAAATCCTGTGTATTTTGAAAAATAAGATCCGAGCTGCACTGAAATGTTTGTATTATAAGAAAGAACAGTAATAAAGTATATCACTTTCAGAGAGATTTGACATTTGTAAGCATTCTCTAAAAATTTGCATTGGGTTGCAGTGTTGGGGGAGCGTACTGTTTAAAGGTTCCTAAATTCACTTTCTTGAAGAGAAGTATATAGAACAGTCAAAGACAGCAAAAGGAGGCAAAAAAACAGTCTATCTTTTCAACCTGGATCTGAAAATGAAATTCCTAAAATGCTATTGTTATCCGTTTTTCCCGGAGTGCAATATGGCCCATTCGCATAAACTCTTTTATTCCATTTGTTCAAGGGAAAGGAACGTTCAATATGAGAAAGAGAAAATCAGTGGAGTAATTTCCAAAGAAAACAAACCATTACTTCTCTCAGGAAAATAATGTGCTTTTTTCAGTTTGCCAAATCTGGAAATAAAGAGCATTTAGATAACGATGTTTATATCCCAATCAATTTGTCCAAATTAGGTTCTTGTAAAATTTAGCATGATCTATATAATAATATGTGCAAATTCAGGGGTGGGTTTTTTCCTGCCTAGAAAGCTGTAAGAGCCAAAGTAGCACATACAAGTGGAGAAAAAAAAAAAAAAAAGATGAAAAAAAGATTCCATACATTTGGGTTCTTTCCAAGAACTTTGCCACATTTTGCAGATTCTCAGTTTTCAAATAAAGGTGTCTTAGCCCTTGCAATTGTGGAGATATTCTTGCCTCTGTAAATCAATGTATTGTTGCTAGCCAGCCTTGCAGAAATCTGTCTACAGCCAGCCAGACAGAAACAATAGGAGCGACAATTATATGTATGCTTTTCCCTCCCTCCAAAATTAACGTGGTTTTGCCTTAAAATTGCAAGGCAATTTTAGTAAAGGATGTGTTAGTGTTCAAAACACTAAGGTGGAATCAAGCAGAGGTTGCATTGTAAAAGCGCATATAATTAAAGTGTACAGACTCCTTTTTTGCTTATACAATGTCAGTTTGGGTTACTTTTATCAACTCAACATTGCAGATTAGGCAGGAAGGCAAATGAACTCTGTAAGGAAATAAATTTGGGATGAGCATTTGGATTTTATCAGGTCTGGATGTTTGGTCAAATACGATGTTTCAGGAAAAGTTATTGAAGAAGGGGAGAAAAAAGCCAGTTGCAGACTGAATTGTATCAACCCGAACCACTGCTAAAGCACTGCATGCCAGGAAGGGAGCGACTTCAGAAAATCTCGATTAATGTCATAAAAAAACATGTTGGTGAAATCTCTCTGCATTTAAACCAACATAGCTGAGTTCAGGACCTGGTCCAAACCTTTTTTTTATTTTTTCACCTGGAACTTTCATTAAAATCTATTTTGCCCTCCCGTTTCAGCTGTTTATAATTCACCTTACTTTACTTCTCTGAAAATCCACCTGAACCTGAATGAAACGTTACGTTCCAAAATTCAACAACTGTACAAAGGTGGTGTGGTACAGCATGTTGTTAACGTGCTTTATATTTCTGAATCTGGAAGCTCTCAGCGACTTAAACATGTTCACTCACGTTTCTGACACATTTATCCGCAGAATGGGTTCAGAGGTGGACACTCTCTGATGTGAAATCAAGGTGCTACAGAATTCTGCGGAATCTATAGAAATACCTCCACAGATTTTGCCAAAAAACCTCAGCAGATTTATATTGGCCCTGCCAATGACTTTCTGTTTAACTTGTAATCAAAACAACTCAAACCCAGTTACTGTTTGCATATCTGCCAAGCCTCTCAATTTCAGCAGTAGGCAGCAGACTCTCAGTATGACAGCCTGTCTTTCAGATTCAAGCTGAATCTGCCAAGGCTCCACTACAGAGGCAACTGGTAAATTAAATGCCAACAAGCAAGGACATTCATGTACCTTTACACTCTGCACATGAAGAGACATCACAGGCCTCTTCATTCTAATGGGTGCTTTGTGTGTTTTGGGCTGCAAAGTAAAGAGTGCCTGCTCTTATGCATAATGAAGCCAATTGCATATATATTAGTTTAGCTGTATTGCTCTAATCCTATGGTCACAAATTACCAAACAGGTTTTCTTGTTACAGAAAAACAGAAAATCCTTTTGTTGGTGAAATTAACCCGTGGAAATCAAGCAGTGAAAGAAAAATCAACTTTTAAACTCTCTTCTACCTAAACACAGCAGATCACGTTATATAGCCAGGTTACAGCAGTCATTGCCAAGGGTAATTGAAAATAAGAAACATTCAAAATCATACTGTCAAATCTTTAATTCTCTTGCTCATAATGTAGGCACGCGCTCTGAGTCTGAAAAAGGGTATCTTTTTAAAGCCATCAGCACTACTGATGATTCTTTATAGCAAGCAGGAGACGTTAATGATATTTATGTAATTATTGACTCATTAATACTTACAAGTTGCGTGAGACTTTTTGATTATTGATAGCTGATGCAGTCACTATTGCCAAGTTTAGATTGTATTAGTGATTTTGAGTACACAACCATAATACAACCAGAGATATTAATACCATTGAGCATAAATAACAGCACTTGACAGACTCAAGTGGGGGGAAAAGCACTAACACTGGTTACTTTAATGGACAGAATAAATGATAGAATCGCATAATGAGTTTACAGAAGCCAGGTTTAGTGAGATCTATTTCTGAAGTAAGAAGGAGGGGAAAGGTAGCAGTTTTGGTAACAGAATGAGGGTACGAACACATTAAAAATTAACAGGGTGTTTTCAGATAATTGAAAGAAAAAGCACCAACATGGGAAACTTAGCTGTTGTAACTCACACAGCTCTACAGTGGGCATTATCACTGTTTCCTGCCACGGATTTAATCTGCCATCACACCTATAAATGAAAGAAAGAAGTATGAGCTTCCCAAGAGTTCCTACAATAACATGAGAGGGTTTTCTTTTTCTTTTTTTTTTTTTTAATAGGAGGAGGAAGAGAAATCCTCGGTCCAATATAAAAGAGGTTACTGTTGTGCAAGTGTCTTTTTTATTTACTATAATTTGGCAGACACAGCTCTGCAAGACTTCAGAACTAAGAAAGTGGAAAACTTTGATGTTCCTTTGACATGAGCTGGTTGAGATGCATCTTCTTCGTAATTGTAGAGAAATATTATATTGTTGCAGCTGCCTGGTGCTAGCAGTGAACTGTACTTCATTTTACAGCGTCAGTTCCTCCCTTCTCCACTTCCCTCCAGCATCTGCAGTACCTACCTTTGTCACACCAAGATTTACTTTAACTGGAACCATGTCAGATATCCCCAGAAAAATGACAAACTAAAATTAACCTATCATTGTAATATGGGCCTGAAGGCATGCGCTTGGTGGTAAAGAATTCACCTTCTACGGACAGACACACATGGGGGAGTGTTAGAGGGATATTTGAAATTCCAGACATTGCAAATTCATTAATCAATGGGTAAATCGGTTAGCAACCAGTCATGCTCTTTTGCAATGTGACCTAATCCTTAGCCTGAACTTTCCATTGCCCTGCTGTATGTCATTCCCAGGGCCTGATGCAGTGAAGATACTGAAGATACTGGCAAAGCTGCTGTGAACCACAGCAGCTGCAGCATCAGGTCCCTGAAACAGTCTTTCTCCTTCCACTTATTAACAGCATTTTATAAGTATGTAAGTGAAAACTGTCAATATAAGAAGTGCCTAACTGTGGAAGTAAAGTTATAAGCCTGTGTCCTTCGAGGTTCAAAAAACAGAGCTCCAGAAATCCTTGCAGTTTTCCAGTTCCCTTTTTCTCTACTCCTTTATTTTAGTCACCTGCCTATAGGCTGGAAGTTAGTTGCTGGCTGGCCTGAGACGGGCATATTGCAGCCAGCAGTAGGACAGACAGCTAAAAATCTCCTGTAACTCTGGTATATAAAGACACGCTATCCCCTCCCTGAGGCCTACCTAAGTTAGAACATAAAGCGCCAGTACACACAAGTTAAAAATAATGAAACTTCTCCACTCTCCAGGAGCTACTGAATTTGACTTCTGCAAACAGATATTTCCATGTAAATATTCCCCCAACCCTAACTTGAAACAACCCTGTTCTGTCTGCCTCTGCCAGACCTGTTTTGTTAAAGCATTTTTTTAAGGTAAAAAATTCTCATTGAAAAATGATTAATAGAGGTAGTTTAAAAAAAAAAAAGAAAACCAAACAACAAAAAAAAACCCAAACAAAAAAACCCACAAACCCAAGCCAAAAGAAAAAAACCCCACCACAGGCTTTGCACTAATCATCGGGCAACAATTTAGTGGTTTGTGTTCTGACCCATTCGACGGCAACTGATTTGGGGCTGGGGGGAGGGGAGCAGGGTGATTAAAGGGTTAATATTCAAATGAGAAATTTGCAAGGCCTGCATAATGGAACTGCCACCCTGATAACAATAGGAATTTTTAACAATATCGAGCCTTGTTAGCAAGAGAGTTACAAGCATTGAGGGCAATCAGTGTGTCTTGTCAGTTTCTTTTTATCTACCATCTCCAACCGCCAAGGAACCGAAATGAAGCACTTTGGAATTATCAATTTCAGCCACATTTGCATAACAAAGCCCCCGAGGAAGAGGCATGATAAATGTGAAGGACCCCTCTTGGAAAAGGAACTGTCAACCGCGCCCCGAAAGATTCTCCGACCGAGCGCATTCTCGGGGATTGTAGTCAGCGAAAATAAAATGAAAGCATTAAAGAAAGTCATTCTCTCAGAGAGAAAAATCTCCCCCTCTGCACAGAGAGAACTGGATGAAATGACATTATGCATATGAAAATGTCCAGAAAGATGTTTGATTTATGTATGCATTAGATGCAAATTCCATTACCGCACGCGCGCTGTTGTGTGATTTGGCTCTGAACACATCACTGCCCTGATCAAATCTGATCTCATTAATTCCGACAAGGAGAGAGAGAGGGAATTGAGAAGAATTTATGGCCTGGACACTTGAAAGAAGTAAATTGTAATTCTGTTTAAAGCTGTAGCGAACCTTTTAAACACCTTTTATTATAGAAAAAAGCACTTACTTTTATAACACTGTTAGAACTTACTTAATCTTGTACTTGGAACTTCTAGTCCTCATTTAAAAAAATCTATGACCTTGTTTAGGGGGGAAAAGAGAGAGAGAGAGACAGAGACAGAGAGAGAGAGACGGGGAAAAAATACGCCTGTCTTAGACTGAAATCCAGCAGAAGCATCATAATAATATGATCAAAGAAGACCTATTGACTATCTGAATAATCGTGTGAAAATTCTGCTCTGCTGGTATATGTTTATTTTTAAACAATCTTCTAATATTCTCAAATAAAGTATCAAATACTTTACAAGTGTTTTTATGGGACTAGATAGACATTGCATGCTTAAAAATGTTATTAATTGTGATCTAGATAAAAATGGCAATGAGCACGTGTTTTATAACAATATTCTCAAGCAGTGCAGTGGTGTCAGCTAAAACTGATGTGTTCCATTCTGAGATATAGACAATTTAAAGACAAAAAAACCCTCAGATCTTTGCTAAAAAGGAAGTATGTTACTGTAGGGGGAAAAAAAACTAAAAAACAAACCAAAACAAAACAAGAAACGCAAAAAAACAGATTGTTTCTTACATTAATAAAGATTCTTATCCTTGTTTTGCTCCTGAGAAAGACCTTAATAACTCATTTCCTCCCTTCATGAAAGATAATCACCCTTCATGGGTGAGATATCCTGTATTTACTTGATACCAAGTGTAAAACTGAAATAGTGTCTCAATATGTTATTGCATTGTATAATCAGTGTTCCTCCCCCAACATTCATGAACCCCTAGGGTGCTTCATAGCCTAGAATAGTTTCTTTTCTGTTATGCATCTTCCGTTTTAGTAAGATATGATGAACTACCTCCCCAGTAAAGAAGAGAGAGGAAGAGAGAAAAAAAAAAGCCAACCCCCCCCTTGATTCCTAAAATCTTGGTTGCCTATCATGATTCATTTATAGAGAAATGAAGTGATTTCTGCAAACAGTTTCCGCAATGAAGCCTGCAGCTTTCTGTGATAATCTGCTCCAGTTAAAGTAATTGTTAAGCAAATGTTACCCAGAGAGGTACAGGAAACTTAGAAGTTATTGTATATATAAACACAAAACAATAACTTGTAGGTAAACCATGTGAATTTTAAGCATCATTCACATTTTCAGTAGTTAATATTGATTTCTTGCAGAGGTTTTTTTATTATCTTTCCACATGCAGAAAGTGTGTGTTTACAATTTCCATTATTCAAACACAGAAAAATGTTATCTTTTGAAGTGTTATTTTAATATATTTGGCTACCAAATTCAATCATTAGTTTAGAAAAAAGGGAACATAGTCCTGATTTACGTGGAAATTTCAATGGAGTCTTAAGTGTGCATTCAAAAACCACTTTACAGAAACATGCAGACATTACAATATATAAATGAGTACAGATATGTCCTGTCATTTTATTATTTTGTCATCGGTATGTACACATTTCTGTAAAAGTATTTGAATGTGTATACGTATACATGAAAAACAGCAGAGAGAGATATTTTGTAAGTTTATGATAGAGTGGGCATTTGTTATGGTGAATATAACACAGAATGCTGCTTTTTGACTGTACTAAATCGAGTCCGCTGAAACATGCAGTGGGTATTGTGCTGAGCGTACGAAACAACTTAGTGATTTGGTTATCTAAAATATAATTATGTATGGTGCAATATTTGTCTGACTGAAAGTGCTAAAGAAATATTTTTTGTTCCAAATAAATATTTTTTCCATTATTAACTAGAGCGTGGATTACTTTCTGTTATGTCTAAGGGAAAAAAATCACCCAGAATTTTCCTTGCATGTAGACTTTAAGAAAATTAGCACAGTGTGAGAGAAACTGTAATTGCAAAATTTGGTTTGGTGCTTTACATAAGGTTATCTCCCTCCTCCTGCATACCCTTTAGTATATCACTGAATGCATTTTATTAAAATATTCTAGCCACCTGTCTATTCAAGCCTCTTTCAGTTATCACCCAAAAATAAACGCAATTTTGTACTTCAGAACACGGGGATCCAGAAATAAGTTTTCATTACTGGTAGCTAATTAAGCAAACTGGGCTTGCTGTCCCTTTAAAAAAAAAAAAAAAAAAAAAACCCCACACCAAAAAACAAA
>VFFE01007008.1:1174015-1252665 GCA_008921705.1 Burhinus oedicnemus
TTTTTTTTTTTTTTTTTTCATCACAAGTTGTCCATCCTTGGTTTTAGGACTCAAACAAAAACTGGTATGCCCATCACTGTCACCACTTAATTTTATTTAAGCAGTGAGCACCACCTACTGCAGGGGAAGATTGCAACCTATTTAGTCAGTACATCAATCACTTCCTATAATAATTTGTTTTCCTAAAGCTGTTACCGCTGAAGTTCTGACCAGAACTATGTATAGCTTTCATGTGAGATTGGAGCTGATCGCTGCTCAAAATGGAGTGTTTGTGAGCTATGTGTAACATGTATAGGCCTTAGATATTAACCAGCTGAAGGAAAATAAAAAGAAGATGTAATCGATTAACCTAGTATACAAAGACTCAAACAAAGGCAGCTGCTGGGAGAAATTAGTTTATCCTACCCTCTATTCTTGATCTGTGACTAGCACGTTAGAGAAACCGTTCACTGACTGGGGTAAGATCTGTTCCACTCCTTAAAATAAGAAATAAATAAGTTTGGCACTGGGTTTGATACACTTCTATACAACAGCTAGACTCGGTTCATGAAAAGGGAAGGGAGCGCACAGAAAATCTCTCCCCTTTCCCAACTGAGAAGACTGGCAGGGGTTCTGACATCACTTACTTGGTGTTCAGGCATCATCTTCCCAGTGCAGATGAAACCCCCCTCACCTGCTCACCTCTTATCTGCTTCCTCTCAGCTGCCACTGCCTGCTCACCTAGTTGCTCCTTAGTCTGCTTCAGTAAAATCTGTTTCCTTAACCTCCATCAGTTTGACTGCTTTGGACTAGAAAGCCGTTCTGTGACTCACGCCGGTAGACCCGAGGAGGCAGTAACTTTCAGCAAGAGCCTGGGTGTGAGCTGAGGGGATGCTTAAGCAGGGAGAAATCAGGGTACCATCTGCAGCCAGAACAGGCTGTCTGACTGCAGCACCGAGCTGTTGCCAAGCTATGCTAAGTTACACCGGTCATACATGTTCCTCAGTGGCTTCTGTCTGTGACAGAAAGGTAGAGAAAAGCCAAGCTCTGTGAGCCCCAGTCCTGCCGCCACAGTCAGGATAAAGGTAAAGATCCTCAGGAAACGTACTTCTGAGGACGAGGCAAATAAGATGCTCAGTTAAACGCCCTGCTGGGCATTTACAGTAAGATTGCACATGCCTGCACAGTGCAAAGAAGATGCAATGCATAAGGCAATTGATATGTCAGAGGACTATTAAAAGAAAAATACCGATACAACCTAAACACCTGCAAAACAATATAGACTCACACTCAGAACGCTTACTTTTTTTTCACTTCCAGCTGACATGCTGTTGGCGGAGTAAGGCAGAGAAAACCACCCCCCCAACCCCATGATAATGACCATGATTTTGATTTCTTTCAAAACATTTAGCAATATATGTGTAGAGATCTACAGATTATAAAAAATAATCCACAATTTTCTGTGTGCCTTTCTGCCCAAGAGGAGTGCAAGAAAACAAACACATGGCAGCTGTGGAAATGCACAGAGCAAGACACACAGCGAGTGTGGTGACGAACCAGGTGTAGTAACTAGAAAGAAGAGAAGAGAATGCAAGTGAAAAGTATTAATTATTGATAAGATAAGGGACAGATAATTACCACACTTCATATCTGCCTACCTGCTATAAGGACAGAGAAGACGTTTCCTAGCTGTCTAATAAGTAGAGTGGTGGGTTGCAGTTTGCTCCTTTGGCTCCGTAGGCAGGTTCTCTTCTTCCTTGCTGGCTGGCACTGTCATGCACATGCTACATTATTCCAGGGTACTGTTAGGAGTCTATTGAAATCACGTAAATAATAATAATAATAAAGATAATTATTACAGTCAGATCTGATCAGAATACAGGTTATAACGAAAGTCCAGGACTAAAATGCATCCCTCAGTTGGATCATTTACTAGAAGGAAGATAGATAAACACATGAAAAGGGACCATTATTTTATTTTAGATAAAAACTACAGTGAGAGATTTATAGCCAACAGCAAACTTTAAGCTGTGTCCTTTTGAAACCAATGAGAGAGTAAACACCTAACATTATACATGTGAATATTCACATGCAGAACTTAGGATATACATTACCTGTATCATGCAGAATGGGTAAAAAAGCTTAAGTAAATTCTGAACGTTTACCTCCTGAACAGAGTGCTGGGGCAGGTTTCAGGATTGCTTTTGCTCTTTACTGGTTTTATTTTATCACTTACCATACTGCACGTGTTCACTCTCATGCTGTAATTTCATATTTAAGAGGATACAGAACTTATATTTCTCACCATTTTATTTCAATCACCATCTCTTAATGACTACTTCTTTGTTAATTAAATAAAGACTTCTATATTTACCGTTTAATCTAAAAGATTAACATAAAAACATGTGACAAAAATATAGCAACAGCAAAGCTGAACCTCAAGGCACAAACTGTATGCTGTTAGTTATCCATGACACACTGTAATGAGAACATTCATAACAAAATCCTTCTTAGTGGTAATGCACCTGTCTTCAGGCTTGCAACATATTTGTTGTATCAGAGCAATCTTGCTAAACGTCAAGCTGGTTTGCGTTCCTTTTTGTTTAAAACTGGTGTTAAGTTGGTAGGTTGATGGAGAAAGCATCAACATAGGTTTCTGCACTCTATTTTTCTGATATGGTAGGACGTGAGCCGTCAGTTGGGAGTAACCAAGAGATTCTGGACCTCTGATAACAGTCCGCTGACACGCCACAACCTCTAGTCAGATCTGAATCTACTGATGTCCACACTCATGAGAAATGCCACGTTTGTGCCCGAGAAAACAGTGAGCCACTCTGCTACCTGACAGGTACTCAGCTGCCAAAGCAGTCCAGTGATGTTGTCCTCCAAAGCTCTTCCTGTCACCATGAATTCAGATAACCCAGCAGGGTTCCTACTTGTTGTACAAGAGGACTCTGTCAGTGGAGCCATGTAAGCATTTAATGAGAGTCCTCTCAGGAGCCACAGCCTGGCTTCACCCACTTCATTCAAACAGCTGAGCACCGCCAAGCCTACGTTTGGTCTAAAGGATAAGCCAGATCACCTTTATGGATCTGTGTTTACTTGCTTCAGAAAGTCCCCCTCTCTTTTTAGTGTGCTTGTGTTTCCCTTTCACTGAGTGGAGGCACTGGTTAGCAGTGCAAGACAACTTCTAACTTCACAGGTTATAAAAGGCGCTGTTTTTGTAACGTTTCTTGCTCCTGTTGGTTCACAAAGTAGGAGACTTAAAGGACCTTACGCCATGAGGCATCTCTGTGGAGATTCAGTGCTTGCCACTTTGCAAGATCACCCTCACGAACAAGTTCAGTCATTCCCAGACAAGGGATCATGACCTCTGGTGACATGAAAGAAACTCAGAAATGCAAAATGCAGCAGCTTTCAGCTGACAGACTGCAGCTGAACGGGGAAGTAGACTGTCATCTTTGCCAGCTTTCAGGTGCCAGAAAATGGGTGCTGGCAGCTAAATCACTTGCCTACCTGCAACAAATGTGTTTTCCCTCAAGCACCTTCTGTGAATGTAACTGCCTGAAGATACACCCTATAGGCTGAAGGCTTGACCTTTTAGTTACCTATTTAAATCTGAATTTGGAGGAAAAAGCAAACAACCTCAAAAATAGCCATAACACGGGGACAATAAAAATAGAGAGCACACAGAAAAGCAAATATCAGATGGGGACATCACTGTGACAATCTGAAACAGTTCTCCTGACGAGGGTTAGACTATGGCATCTCTGCTCTATTAACAAAGTTCTTTTTCTAGGGATCACCAGCCTTCAGCTTGGATGGCCAGGATGTTCCACAGGCAGAGTCTTAACGGCATGCAGCAGGGCTCATGCAGGCTCGGGAGCTGGGACACAAAGCGCATCTTTAGAGGGGCACCTGTGAGAAGCAGAGCCTCTCCCACCTTCCACGCTCAACAGGGGCTGAGAAACTATGGCTTTGTGCAGAGAGATGATACCTCCAATAAGGTGATTGGCAGCATCTTGCTTCTGTGAAAGGCAGTATCTCCCAGCTCTTGCTGAGTTTCTAACAGCACGCTTAACTTCTAATTTGGGAAAGAAAAATACCATCTGGCACCTCAACTTTGAAAAGTTGCCAAACCTTGACTTACTCTCTGAATCCTCCCCAGGAAATCATGGGAACTACCTACCAAGAACAGCATTACAAAGTGTGAACAAGGCTCACGTGAGCTAGCTGCATGTAATCTACCACAAAGTGTCTTTAAACAGAAGAATAACTGATTTGGGGCAGTTTAATCATGCAGTCACCTTAAGAACTTGCTTGAGTCTCCAGTTTTGTCTCCAACTGGAAGCTAATGAACCACCACTGTAAATTCTTGGTGGATTTTCAGAATAAAGAAACAAGTTGTCATTTCTAAATTAAGAAATTGGAGGTGACAATTTTAGAAGGAAGGCTAACAATGAGCCCTGCAGTATCACTCTGAATAACACTGGACAACACATGAGCATTTGATTCACGTTTGTGCTCATTAGAGTCTTATTTGTGTATTGTTAAGAATAATCTTTTTTTGATATAAAATTACTTCAAAACACTGTCAGAAGAGTCACTTTGTCAGAAGAAAATGCATTCATGTCAGGGAAAAGATTTAAAAATTACAGCCAATAAAGAATGAAGAAGAGGAATTTAAGAAAAGGGAAAATCTGGGAGGAGAAATACAATTGTTGTTCTTCACCACCTCATTATTTGTAACCAGTGGTATGTAAACTCCATATTATAATACAGGATCAATTCAGATGCAAATATCTGAGCCTTAATTGTATATGTGGAAGAAAGAAAAGAGTGGAAATGTTCCAGTATGCTTTATTTTGCTAATTCTGTGTCCTCCAAGATATACATTCAAAGTTTAAGCAGTAACACATCACCTGGGTAGATTTATACTGAAACAAACTAATAAATGCCATTATAAATATCACATGCAAATTGAAAACTGTAGCAGGATGCATTGTACTATAGCCAGATAGCAAATCTGTAATACTATTAGTTCAAATTATTTCAGATGAGATGTATTCTATAATAATCTTATATATCAAAGTCACCAAGGCATTGAACTCATCTCTATGTTGCTTTATTCAAGTAAAATTTCTTTTGAATTCAAATACACAGATTCAAGCCATTTATGTTTTTGTCTCGTATATGTAACTGTACAGAGAAAATGAAGAATGTATCTATTTATTCTTTAACAATATGCTGAATAAAGATCAAGCGTACCAATTTTAGAACAATCCGTTTCTTTAGTCTAATTGTTAAGTTGCATTTCCACGGGGACAGATCTTTTTCTGCTCAAGTCTTCTCTCTCTGTGATTGAATATATGCGCAGTTCTCATTATGTTAACTGGAGCTGTGCGTGTAGCTGGACACAAAATTCACATCCCTCATGCAAAGCCAGATATCACTGCGTTTGCAACACTGAGTCCTGACATGAGGATTTACAGACATGGAATACCCTTCACCATCTGCCAAAGTACCAAAATCCCACATCCTTGTGTCTCAGTTCATTATATTCCCATCCCTCCTGTTTTTTTCAATCAGGCCATATAGTTTGCATTTATAATGCAGGTTCAGGCCAAAGCTCTCCTAAAATCAATGGAAAGATTCCCTAAGTCTTTGACAGTCTCTGGAACACCCTGTATTTCCCTTAGCCCTTTCCAGCTCACATTCCTGCAATGCCATGGGAGGCAGTATTATGAAAATCAAGCCCATAACATAAACAGTGCTACAGAATTTCCTTCCGTGAAGCTTTTTCCTTCCTTGCCTTTTGTGCAGTAATTTGAAGCTCAGCATCGTTTCAGCATGTGTATGGCATGGGTGGCAGCTCGGTTTCAACCTGATTTTATCCATGGCAAAAGAAAAATCTGTCACTCAGACTGTACTTCATTCTGTAAATTCAGTTTCATTTACTAGCAATGTATATATAAGAATCACAGGCATACTCAAAATATTTATATAGTTCAGAAAAATGTTATACACTTTAAAGGCCAGACTATATGCAGGCATGCATGTATATGTCCTAACTGAGGAAGGTCTTATTGAAGACTATGCCCAAAGTGAGTCAATCTTCCAGCTATGGGTGATGGCAAAAGGTCAGGAAGGGCTGGGCTGGTAAGTACAGAGGAGACTAGGGTGATGACTTCACTCCAAACCATCCCATCTTCCTTCCGTAGAATATTTCTGCTGTGAGGAGGAGCTTGGTGCTCACTCTGTGCACAAGTGAACTGGAACAGTGCTTAATAACTCAAAGCCGGGCCAACTCTTGTCTACAGCATCTCTGGAAAACCACTCCCGTGTTTTCACAATGATCCAACAGTGCTCAACTTACCAGTACGCTTGCTGCAATACATCATTAAACTGACACATATCCAACATGGGCAGAAAAATATTGATGTAGATAAAAGCCTGTGAGAACATAATGTGTCCTGCAGCAGCATTATGAAAAGTAACATACATCCAAATGTGCTAAAGATTGCATAACTGAACTATTTTTTCCCTCCCCACACATACAGGATGCTTTTATCAAAGGAAAAAAAGGGTGAAAAAAAAAAGTAGAAAGTTTCTGACTTTCGTTAACCTTCTCTTGTAGTTCAGGTTATTTCTTTAATGCATTTATCTGCTTTAAAATTGTCTCCTTAGCCTCTCAAGGGAAACCAATATAATACACCATCACATTTCTCACAGGAGAAAAAAGAACACTTACTCTTAATAGGTGGCAATTTTGCCAGATGTTATTGACATAGTAAGTGCGAAATTTCAGTGATACTAAATGCAAAGTGCAGCAGATTAAAGAACAATGGAACAAAGTGCAAAATGAAGTTTAAAAAGCAGCAGTGTCAAAGTCAGAGAAAGTGTGAAAAAATTACATTTTAACAACACTATTAAGAACAAGTTTACTAATTACTGTAACTGGCACAAATTTAAAAGTACCTTCCTTAGACTTGGGAAAGTTTTCTAAAGTGTGATATTTTTTTCTTGTCAGCATTTCTTCTTTTCTTTATGCACTGTAGCAGAGACATAACATTACCAGTACTAAAGCAATGACACTTGGAGCTCTTTATCTTTCACTTCTTAACCCTTTCTTACCAAGTAATATTGCTGCAAATCCTGCTATTTGAGCAGGGTAGTGAACTACAGAAAATGCTTTGATAACTAATACTGAACAGTTTAAAATAAAGACTATGGAATTGATTCAGTCATGCTTTACACATTCACCCACTGACAATAATGGAATTTACACACTAAGAATGACTTCTCATTAAAAGTTTGGCAAAATTCTGTTTTGCTGTTACAAGAAAATCTATATAATGTGCACAGTTTCCTCATATTCAATTATCCACCAAAATGTAATAATAAAATATTACAGTTGAGATGCTCCTCTTCTATAAATCAGAGAAGCTCCACTGCTTTCAGCGGCATTACACGAAACTTAAAGAACCAGATTTTCTAGATTTCATTTGTATTCTTCGTATTATATTGACAAATAGGACCTGTTTCTCAACCGGCAGCTGCACATGGACCTCTGCTGAACCCATTGCAACTACTCTGTTTTTGGCCCTCAGCCCTGGTACTAGAGCCCATACAGTCTTCAGTGAGACTACAGCCAGCAGCACAGCTCAGACATAAGTGTATATCCATAAAAACTCAAATTCAATGCTTTTGGCATATGAACGGCCAGGTCTGCTTTGACGGTCTAGAAATGAACGCTCATTGTAGCAGCGCTTCACGCAGTTCAGAAGTCCTTGCCCTGACTGGGGATGCGGCCATTCACACATTTATTGCAGAGAAGAGCAGCTCTAGTGTGGGAGACAATATCCTCACTCTAAACTGATCAGTTTTCTTCCTGCTTTTTGGAGACCCTAAAGTGCCTCAGATTTCAGGGACAATTGTTGGGCCAAAATCTAACATCAAGATCCTATGAGCGAAAAAAAAAATTTCCTTTTCCAGGATAAATTATCAACATCACTCATTTTCTTTATTTTCACTCAGTGCTTTCATTATTCAGTGGGTACATCCAGATCGCAAATGGAAAAGTGGCTTCAGTGTGAAGTACCCAAGAGACTTTGATGCAGCTAATTCAGACAGAAACTGCAGTGAAACCTGCAGGCCATGGTACTAGCTGCCCAAGTAACAGCCCAGGGTCCTTGAACAACCCACACCACTGCACATGAAAACTTAATTTCAGCATCTCATAAGCTACAAATATAGCAAGCACAATTCCAAATACAGCTCTAGCAGGCAATTCCAATCTCCAGTTATTGTCTGAGAAAGGGTTTAATTTAAAGTCCATTTGGAAAGAAAAGTAGCAAAGCATCAAGCTTTACTAAAATACTACTACTTTCTTCTCTGTGACAAGGGAAAGTTGACTTTGCACAGGATGCAAGTAGCTTTCACTAATTATGATTGCATTAGTAGGAGTTCTTCTAGCATATCGATGGCTATCCTTTTCACAGAAATCTGATATTACGAAGCTGAATATATCTACACGGCTTTCTTGGGGCACTTTTCTTTAAAGTACATTTATCATAGTCATCTATCACCACTCTTCCACCTCATGACTGCACTTGACTCAATCAAATAATTTGTGAACTAGAAATAAAATTGGTTCAACTTCAAAAATTGTGTATTGTACAATATGATGCAAGGCCTAAGGCTCTGCCCACTTAAGGAAGAAAAGATGTGGCATGGTAGATGATTCATTTGCCAAAGGACCTAATTCTTTCTAATAAACAAAGCTCAATGTATATGAAGTTACACCCTCTAGGTGTTCCTAAGAACATAAAGAAAGCTACTGGGATTTTTTTTTTTTGAGAGGTGGGAGAAGGAGGCAGAGGTGGTATTATTTCCCAGAAATGTACTTTTTAAAGCCCCAGAAACCGAGTATAGGTCCTGAACCCTGATGTCCAGTTAATCTCATGCAGTTTAATATTGCAAGCATTGAAAAATTGTCTACAGCAGATTTAAAGGGAAACATGCTTTTCATCATGTGTTGTGGGTGTAGTTTGCTCCCTTCCACTGGGAGCTAAATGCAATTGATGTTGCTCACCCTTTTTCACTGCCTTTAACCAGAGCTCATCAGCAGTGACCTATACCGATGACGTGCATTGGCTTCCCATCAGGTGCAACAATACTGTAAGTTCGGTATGTCAAGTCTGCAGTAACTAGTAGCCACTGGTTTCACTGTATCTAACAGTATATATGTGATTACCCAGCTGACTACAAAACCCTTACAGGGCCCTGGTTGTCCTTGCGCACTGGCTGGTGTCCTCACCTGTTACTTCCAGATTTTAAAGGAGTTGTTTGGTGTTAAAATACTTATTCTTCTGGCCCTCTGCTACTTTTTTATAACAGTTTTGTCACATCTGGGTGTCCACATCAGAAATATGCTCTGTAATTGCTACCTTCTAGGATTTTAGAACTGTGATAATATTATCTCTTTGTTTCTTTTTTATTAAATAGTTACAAAAAAGATGCACTTCTAGAAGTCCTCCCAACCACAACTAGTAGAAAAATAGGAGGCAGTTTTCACCATTTTCCCTTTGTGGCTTTTTTTAAAGTTTTGCTTCAATAAGTTTGCCAACCATGACTAATGTTGAACCATGATGTCAAGAAGAGGGTGGAGGGTCTTTATATGACTTGATATTTTTGTCTTGACATGTTTGTGCTAAAAGAAAGTTCACTGTCTACGTTTTTCTCATATTCAATTATTTCTATCAGCTTGTGCATTCGAGATGTATTCCTAAAAACTACCATTAGAATAATTTGTTCTGCCTCCTCCTTCTAGACTGGCAATAATTGCCCATCCATCTCCCCCCTCCTTCATCTCCTTCTCACCTACTGAGTCTCTTCCTGTTCCCTAGGGGGGCCTCATCAGAGCTACATAAACCTTTGCTATATATATATTTTTACCTCCTACTGCACTGTTAATGGAACTCTTTGATCTCTTGCTAAACTATAGTGGACTTCTCTGAGATAATGTTTAATCTTTTGCTGGACTTACAGGTATTCTGTAAGTCAATAAAACTGCCTTTTAAAGTTACAACTCCATAAAGAGTCATCTCTCTATTAAGCATTCTGTATGAGGGGCACTATACAATTTCTTTCTACACTCTACCCAGGTTATAGTCCATCTCTTCATTCTTGTGGAAGTGCTTTTCAAACCACTTTGGGGATAGCTGAGGTCACACATTTTGACTTTGACATATATTCCTTTTTTTTTTTGTGACTGCAGAGAAACTGTTGGAGTACCATGAAGGTTCTCTTAGTTCGTGGCTATTTTAGGCAATTTATAATCCAACTCAAGCACAGTTAGAGAGATTAACAATCAGCAAATGTAGATGAGGGACCCTTAACAGACAATTTCAAAGGAAGAGAGATACCAGATCAGATAAGGTAAATAGCCTTCATTCAGCAATTCTACTATTTCAGTTGTATACAGACCTATGAAAATATGTTTCTGTATAGCTAAAACCATGCAATATCATTCATTCTCATGCAATTACATCTCAAGGTGACAAACATCATGAATAAGACTGGGTTTAGAATTTTCTCTAGTTCGGTGCTGACACCACAGAACAGCTTTGCAGATTTCCCAAATCTGGACCAAGGGGCTCAAACAATTGCCTAAATCTACCTGAAATCTGATCACTGCTCCAGAGTCAATCTCAGTTTCTGCCATTTTGAAAGATACATGTTATATTTTTCACCTCTCTCACCAATTACATTATATCAGAGAAGTCAAGTAAATCTCTGAAAATCTAAATGATCACAAAACCTATTCTGAATTTTCTCAATTTTTATTTTGTATTCTTTTCAAATTCAACAGTAAACTATTTCCACCAGTGGCTGAATGTGCTGCTTTCATAGAGTGTGCTCTGCCCATGCCCCCATAAACCTCACAGAGTAAAAAAGAGAAGGAGCAATAACATAGGGCTCAGCCTCATATAGTCTGTTCAAATAATCGATCACACTTGTTTATTCACATAGGCTAGATGTCTAAACTCAGGATGACCTTGACACTTTTAGGCTACAACGAGGATGCAGAATTATTTGAGCCTGCAGAGAACTCCAAAAGACACTGATTTAAGAATCCATTTTTAGATCTGTTTGGAAATTAATGTAAAGCTGCATTTCATCATACGTGGAGTAAACCATCACGTTTCTGCATTTTTCCCAGCATGATATGAGGCGATTAATATACACTAGTAGAAGAGTGTTGTTTTCATGATTATTAGGCTTGTATATCTTTTACAGTCATTACAGCTTTTATACTTCCCAAGTAAAACCTTCCAACCTATCTTTTCCCCCTGAATTTGCATGAAATTGGCACTTTTTCCTAGAACTCCCCATGAAATTAGCACATTTCTCAAAAGGTCACACAAAATTTTATAATACTGTTTTTGCTGTGGTATTGTTTACCGCAACAAGTTTGTCTGAATAGCTCTTTTTCAGTACACTCATTGACAGATATTTCCAGTGTGATGGGGAAGTGATAGGCTACAGTAATAGTTAAAATTTGCCTGCAGTTATGTGCCTGATTTGACAGCTCCTTAGAAATCTTCCAACAGGTCATTTCTACATTAACTTCTCTGTGATGTCTTGGGGAGGTAAGAACAATTTTGAGACAAGAAAGAGAATAATCAGGAAGTTTTTCAAGGATGTACTGAAAATGTCACAATACTTTACTTGCAATTGACTTGTATATAAAACTATGTCTGATTTACTAGGGGGAGTGTAAACTTTGATTAAAGAGATAGATAAATGTTACCTCTCTAAGCCCACTTAATCCATTCTTCAAAACATAATGCAAGACAAAGAGTCTGAGGAGAAAACAGGAAAATAAAACGTGTATTACAACCAAACCTCTCTCATTTTGCCATTTTTTATATCTTTATATGTAAAGTCAAACATCTGGTCTCTTTCTTCCCTTGGTCTCACTCCTCAGCAAAATGTTCATTCTACCTACAGTCTTCTCAGCAAGCTGTCCTTCTTCAGCGACTGCAACAAAAATGCTAACAAAATAACTTGACCTACCCTCTTCTACTTCTTCAACCAATTTCTCCCTAGGGAAATGAAGACCTGACAAAAATAATATGCTGAAAGCTGACCTGCAGAAGCTGTCCTCAAGGCTCTCTTGGTAAGCTCCTGCTCTTCATTCTCTGAATTCCTGGTTCTTGGATAAGAGATGTCGCTGCAACCACAGGAAATAGGGAACCCGACTTCTAGTGGCCATGTAAGTTAATTCATTGCCAACAAGTCCTTCAAAACACTAACTGTCCAGGAGACATGCAGGATGCACAATCACCTAAAAAAGGGAAATAAAATTCCTCAAAATCAATACTAAAGTTTGACAGAATGGGCGGGATGAACTGCAATCTGCTTAGACCCTCTCCAAAGCCACACAGCGAGTCACAGACTTACGAATATTACCAGCAAGAAACAGAGACAACTTCCAACCCTCAGAGAAAATAATAAAATATATCTCCTACTTCGCTTGTCCCAGAAGCTCAGGAGAGAAAAGGCAAAATCATTAGGTTCCAGAAAAGTCATGAAATTACAGAATCCATTTGTTTTACAGGAACTATTCCAATTTAAAGAATATAGCAGCAGTAGGACCACAGAAGAGTGGGATTGCATACTTAAGAATTCTTAGTCATATTACTACAAAAAGGATCCTTCGGAAAAGCCCTCAATACAAAAAAAAAAAAAAATCTTACACAGTAGGAATGAAGGGAATATTAAAGGGACAATACAAGTGACATTACTTTCCAAAAGAAAGAGTTAAATGTGTTCAGATTCCTGGAATGTGCTTTTCTGCAATTTCAAGTATTTTAAAATGTAAACTTAACTCCTAATTTTTCAATTTTATGGATGTTTTGATAATTACAAAATGGTCTCCAATTATAAAAACTGTTGGATACTCCTAATCTTCATTCCAGCTGAAAAACATTTTTAGTTAAGTATTTGCATAGTCCATTGGAACATCATAATAGGCAAGTCACTCTGGACTGGATAATTTCTGTGAATTCTTTTGTTAGTAATGGCATGTTCTCTCAATGACTGGGAAAGAAAATAATCATATAAACTTCAGTATTTACCTTCCAGAATGATTTTCTGGTCTCTTCTGAAAATTTTCAAAATACTTTTTCCTCCAAATTGTGAGCTGAAAATACTGTCAGATCAAACTTCTTGTGACTGACATTTTTGTCAAGACAAATCTTACTCTAACTAGCTTTTTTTCAGAGTCTGTCCTGCAATGCTGTTATCCATTGAAAAAGGCTGCTATTAAGAGAATGCTGAAGCCTTCAAAAGCAAAGATTAATGGAATGAAAAAGACAAAGCCTTATTGGTGTGAAAGGCAACTCAGGCCAAGACAGTATAACCAGCATAGTTGGAAGGTGTAATTTTTAAACTTGTGTCTTATGTTCTGGCTTTTAAAATGAAACAGGGCAGCAGATACGGGAAATTAATATATGAAAAAGGATGACAGAAGGAAAAATAGGAAGACAGGAAAAAGTAGAAAACTGAAGAGGAAGGGGTTATATTTAAGGGTAATTGAGGAAAAAGCACACTGCAATGAGCAATAGACTAGAGGCAGGGTTAGTATGGAAAGGTAATAGAATTTGTTAAACCAATTGACATAGTTAGAAAAGAACAGAAGAGCTTTCAGGCATGCAAGCCCTTCTTCAGATCTGAAACAGCAGGGAGTACAATGAAACTTTTCAGGTACTAGATCTCTTATTACCCACCCACAGACAATGTCAGAATCCTGACTGGCAGAGGAGGCATAGATTAATGAAAGGTGACACCATCTGAATTATTCAAAATACTGACACCCAGAAAGTATTAAGGTACCACCAAGTTAAGATATGCTACTAAACCTCTTGGGCAAGGACTCAGTTGGATTTGGAGAAGGTAAATTTCAGGGTCTGTTCTCATTTCATTGTTAACTCCTCACCTTCTCTTTGACCTTTTTTGGGAGACAGGACCAATTCTAGGGTTCACCTGAGGCACTGATCATGCAGCACAACCTGCCCTTACACCCCCAGCTGACCCCATAAGCAAGGCAGTATTGTTATGTTCTTTCCTTTTGGTGGGAGGGAGAGAAGTGCTCTTAGTTGGATAGTGGAGAGCAGCTCCAGCTCCCACACCTACCAAACAGACAGATCGCACTGCCCAATTCTGGAAAGAATATCTGAAAAGAGGTGTAGCAAGTCCAAGAAATGCAATAGGCAGCTGATTGGGTCAGCAAAGGACAGAGCAGAAGATTGCAGAGAAAAGCACAGCACAACATTTAGTGTGCCACAGCGTTCTCAGCTTCAGTTTAGAGTGATGGTATTATCACAGAGTTCAAGTATTACTATTGTTTCCCCACAGACGGTCAAGTGTTGTGCCCAATATACAGCAGGGGCACATGTGTATGTGTGTATGAATGTATTTGAATAGGGGTTGATCATGAAGGATGCTGACCACCTGGAGCACACCTGTATTCATTGGACGTTTAGGGTTTTCAGCAACTGCCAGGGTCACAGCTTGACACAATACTTTTTGCTGAATTTACTGTAATAAGGACAATCTCAACCACCAAAAACCAGAACCAGTAAGTACTGTCAAGGTGATTCTTCCATTTCACTTTAAACTACAACAGTAACAGCAATGTGTTAGAAAGACAGACTGTTCCCCAACTGCTATTATTTATTGCAGCAGCTCCTGAAGGACTAGCAGGTCGAAGCCCTCTTGTACTTGGTGGTGTTCATGATACACAGTAAATAATAGTCCCTGTCCCCAAAGCTCCAAAACTAGTAAGCTGACACACAACCTTAAATATTTAATACACTTTCCATACCAACCTAAATACCTCACTCACATCAAGATGCTACAAGACACAAACAAATGTTTTGTAGTATAGTGATCTGAACAGAATAATTAATATTTCTTGGAGTTTTCCTTCCACATTCAAAAGAATTGAACATTGAGGGGCTGAGAGAAGCATCTGCCATACATGCTTCTATTTCAAAATGGAAAAGGTTATACCAAATGGCAAATAAACTAGTGGCGAAGTTAACAAACCTACTGACACATACAGGGTAAAATTCTGTATGTACATATCCCCATCCAAAAGATACATGTTGACATTCAGAGACTTTTAGAGAAAGGATGACTTTTCTTTTAGAAAACAGAAATGCTATGCCTGAAAGAGCCATTCCAGAGAATTCTGTAGGAGCAAGGATGGTACATCTGGGACAATAGCTATTTCTGTCATCTAGGCAAGTCCATCCTCTTTCAGAAAAAAAAAATGGGCCAACATCTCTGAGTCACACGACTGTAAACCCATTAGCACTGTCACATTTCAGAAATGCTGTTGTGAGTGCCTCTCACACTGACATCATTCACTGTGTAGAATAAAACCACAACCTTTTCTCTTGGTCAGGCCCACAGCTTTGATAGATTCTTTGGTTTCTTTCTTCTCAATTTTTTCCCCTATAAGCAGGCTGTATCCAAATTCTGCCATTTCTCCTTGAATTATGTTTTCAATAGTCAGATGTTTCTTTCTGACCGTACCTCTAAAACACTTGTTCAGGCCCTTATCTTCTACTTTTACTCTAATTACCTCCTTCACTACAGCTCTTCCCTTGTAGCCTCCCACATAGTCATATCACCTTTTTCTCGGTACAATCCTCTACAACTAAGGAACATCTGCCTTGTCTTTCAGTCTGACCCGATGTATCTTTCCCACACCTTGAATCCATCAATCCCCTGATTATGATATTTAAGCTCCTTCCCTCCATTTCAGAGCTTTGCTCTGCTTATTTATTCAAGTTGGCCCTTATCGCACATTCTCCCCACCACCCTGGCAGCAATTCCAGCTTTGACAGCTGACTCCCTATTTCTCTGTCAAACTAATAACGGTCCCTTCCTTGCTACCCTTTTTTAGCCAAATAGTAAGGCCACTGCCCTATTTTTCTTTTAAATTCCTTGTCAGTTCATTCTTCTGATGAAATGCCTACATGAAAAAGCGCAGCAAAAGCTGGGGTAGGAATGGAGACTGAGACTACTTTTGCCTAAAGCATCCAGAGCGAAAACTGCAAGTGCTTCCCCTCCTGCCCGTCTACTTAGGATCTGCAGAGCAAGGTCTGTGCTTGACCACTGCCCCATTCTGACCGAGCTCGTTGCTTTCTGCTTTGCAAAATCTGTCAGCGAGGACAAATGCCACCTGGGTCTCCATCCCCATATCGCCCATCAACTTTGGAGCTGAATGGGTTTTAACTGAGGGCAGAATTTGGCCTGTTTCCTTAATTAAATATGATCCTGTCAGAATGCTCTTACATTAGCTGGGGACAAAAAGAAAAGGCGAAGAAAAATTAAATTATGGAGAAAGGGTTTAAATCAGGAAAAGTCATTAAAAAGACATCATTAAATATATGGGAATTTAAGCAGCTTTTAACAAAGAATGCAGCTGGAAAGAAAGCCTAACTGTATTTTAAAATCTGACAATTATGTTCTGCTTTATAAATCCTAATCTTTAAAAGACAATACGACTGTGCATTGAGGAAGGCTAGGGAGAATTTTTCATGCAAAGTCAATGACAATCCTAAAATTCAAGGACAGATAAGAGGTATGGTTCAGTCTTATGTTTATAAAGTGCTATCCATCCACACTTGCATAATATATTTTTGCAGAATCCTAAATCACCTAATAGTGTGATAAAATGCACATTGGCCCAAGTGCCAGCATCAGAATGTTGCAATAAATTAAGTTCTGATACAGAAGCATAGCTCTGCTTATTTATCCATGCACAAATATGCATTTGCACGCATACAGCAAACACGGGACGGAAATCACAGAACAAAAGCCCTGATTCTACATGTCTGTAAGATGACAAAACTTCCAGCAGTGTAAATGCAAAATGAACTGCATAGTGCAAAACCCGAGTCCTGCATAACTGCATGCTACATCCTGCAAGATTCAGACTGAGTTTAATTAGAATAGGTACTTAAGCCTTCAGTGAATATCACATAAAATATAGATTAATATCCAGAATCAGAAATCAACTGCTGCCAGCTTTATCTAAATACTGGCATGACAAAACTGAAATTATATGGACATAACCTTATATACCTCACCAGACTTTCTAACCGCTCATACTGTGTTAGGGTGGTCATCACTAAAAACTTTACAGCTTAATTTTTCCAAATAGCTAGCATTACTCTGGCTATTATGGTGTTTTCTATTGTTAGTGTATAAATAGCTAAAGAATATTAAGTTGAAGTTACTGACTTGCAATGTTCTTTATAAGACTTTTAATGGAAGTTGCTGTATTCTTTCTGTTATAAGATTTAAAGTGTAATAATTTCTCCTGTTTTCTCTGTTTTAAACAGAGTGCTCTAAGAGTTTCCACGTATCTCCAGTAGATGTAAAGAGCCTGTTACTGTGGGAACTGAGTATCACCTCAGTGTACTCTCCATGTAACAGCAGAGTGCATGCATTTATAACAAAAATAGCTGGCTAAGGCCAGCACTTTTTCCCCATTTACTTTATATTGATATATGACAATCTTGATAAGAAAGAGATAGACCTGCCATATTTATAATGAATCATTTTATAATCAAATACTGTATATTAACCTGGTCTCTGGCCAATCCAGCACCTGGCTGCCAAGTTCATAATTACACTGCTCTACAGTGAAGGGGATGAAATAAATTAATTTCATGCCATTTTTGGTCTTACTCTCAAGTACATTTATTAGCTGGCTAGTGTCGGCAACAATTAAAGTTTGCTAATTCAGGTCTTGATTTTCCATATTTAAATTCTTTTTGATGTCTCTTTGCTCTGTATTCTCGAGTCAAATCCATTTTTTATACTTATTTTACATCTTCTTTCTTTGCTTAGTGATTTTGTACTTTACAAGCTTGTTCCGACTTGTCCTCTAGTAAGAACTTCAAAATATATATTTTTACTCAAACTCCAACAAGTCTAAAGCTAAAATCATGAACATGCTTAATAAAAAATTGCATTTGGATTACTGACTTTTATGGCACATCCAGCTGTAATGATACATTACTTATCAATCCCTCATTTTTAATGTCAGACATGTTATGTTAAGCTAGCTTGTTCAAGTAATGGATTTACTGATTAGTTCCTGTTTTGGTCTATAATTGTTCAATGATTTCCTCAATATTAGCTTAACCAAAAAGCTTATATATAATTCTTTGCAATATGCTTGACAGAAATACAGAAACATTCACGAGAAAATCACAGTTTGAGTTAATCAATAAAGGTTTTATCAAGAGTTTTTATTTATAGCTAATGCAAATGTTAAAAAAAATGTTACAGCCATTAATTATTAGCAGTTTTTTTAAAGCACAAAGTAAGAGTTGAATAAATGTACTTTAAGACACTTAAAGCCCAGGCATTCTTTTTAAAATGACTAGCTAAAGAGCCCCTTGGGCTGTCTTTTTACTGCTTTTCAAAGCTCTAATAGCACTTTTTCACCAAAGACACACCCCTTGAATCCTCCGAGAGATACAATAGCATAATTGTTCTTTTAGGTTTTAAGGCCTTGACATATCTGTCACTGAAAGAACAGTGAATAATAATACCAGAACTATTTTATGCAAATTCCACTTAGAGGTTTCAAGATTTTTGTGAGACTGATCTTGCCTCCTTGTTGACAGTTTTATTGTCACATTAGCTTTACATGAGAAAGTGGTAAAGTTTTCTTCTTTGTTAAATAATACCCCATTTTAAAATCTTTTAGATAAAGTTAAAAACAAATACTAAAACAATGAGATGGAAACATCAATTTGGAAAGGTATCCAAGGAGAAAACAGTAGTCACTTGTAAGAATTTTCCCCTCCGGCTTTTATTTCTCAAATTATAAGTTGCACTCATTATAATGTGTAATATGTACAAAATGAATATTTACTTGCATATATGTGTATATTTACACACACATATAGGGCTATGAATAAAACATACCAGGATGTGTATTCTTCAGATAGTCAATGATGAATGGCTCATATCTCAAGGTCGCAAAGCTACCAGATACTTTCTGTGTATATATATGGTCATAGGCAGATGACTGTATACAAACAAAATACATGTTAATATGTTGCAACTACTAGGTTCAGTTGGCAGAGAGGGGATGAGTGAAATATATGCATACATCATAGAAGATGCTTTTAGGCCAGTTTTGCACCATTTCCTGAGATGAAGAGATCTGAAGAAGATACCATCTAAGATGCAGTCACAAATACATCTAAGATGCACTCACAAACACTCGTTAATACAGTATTTGTGAGTGTATCTTAGATGGAGCCTGGAGTCTGTCTACTCCAGTGCCAAACAGTATAGAGTATAGGTTTCTACAGAATTTATATCATTCCGCAAAAAAGATTTTTTCTTTCTGGTACACTGAAAACAATTCTGCATGTTGCCCTACTATCCTGTTAACTTAAGAAGGTAAAGAAATAGCTTTAATCTGAGCCAGAAGAGTCTTTTGACTTACGTTTAAAAGTATCCTCAGAATTCCTCAGACCATGGCACTAGAGCCAGGCCAGTCCAGACCCAATTCTTGTGACTCAGGTGTCTCTCCTGAAAGTACACTAGGACAAGAGGAAGAGCAAGAATGACTACAGAAAACACATGTTTAAAGAACAACAGATGCACTAGGGATCACATGTCTCTTTTTTGGGAATGCCTGTAGGGTAGACCAAGCGACTCCATTCTCCTATCAGTATAGTGTCATCTCTATATATTTGCATATAAAGTCGAAAGTTCAGCCTGCTCCCAGATCAAATTCTTTTACAGCAGAAAAAAAAAAAAATAGCAGAAAAATTTTATAGACTGAAAGAATAGTGCTCCCTGTTAGCCCAGCTTCTATAGAAAGCAACCCCAGAATGAAATCCAAACTTCCTGCAGAGCAAAGAAAGGAAGAATATCCCAGTACAATCTCAGCATTTAACCCTGGGATTTTTCACTACACTCTAAGTCCAGAGGCCACAGATAATCCTTCTTGGGAACGGGAGAGGAGGAGATAGGAATTGTACTATATCACTCCATATCCTGCTCATGAGCAGGGATGTGTCCAAGCATACAGAGCTCCTCCACATACAGACAGTGGGAAGAGAATATTCACAGAATCCAAGAAATCTATGCTGTGCAAGTGTTTTTGCAATGGATTTTTCACTGTTCAAATGTACTCTTCTACGTTTATATCATGCCTCTAGTTTGACTGTTTTCAAAGCATTGTCTCAACTTAGAGACACTTGTTTGATTGCGCAGGGGTGCAGAACTACCCAGTACTGGAGGAAAGGTAGCTCTGCTCAAGGGCATACTAGAAATCCGTATGATTATGAAAATAATCCTGGGATATTTAATATTCATGAGGAGCAAACATGACCTCCAATTTTAAGCTCTTACCTGAAAGCACTATTACAGAGTAAACTGCACAGAACTGTAGTATAATAAAAAGTTATTTTGCATAAAGTTGTGCAAAAACTTCTACATTTAATATAAAATGGATTCATACTATTTTTATACTGAATCCAGCTGCATAAGTTTTTAGTACTGAAAGTCATGAAGCACCAGCTTCAAACATACTTAGTTTTCCCTTGAGTTAAACTCATTATACAGACACAAATCAGATTCAAATTTACCAGGTTGTACCTCATTTGCAAAAATGCAGAGATTCACAGGACTCTTCACTCTCAGTACTGATTCGATAAATACCCTTGATCTGCAAAAAATCCACATTTTCATTTGTAAAGCAAAGGACTGCTATTGACCAGACTGCATCACTTCATCCTGGTGGTCAACAGCACCTCTACCAAGTACCTGTAGTATAGCCAAAAAAATTACTTGTAAGAGTAACCAATCAGCACTGTGTGAGGAATTCAACACAGTGCTCAGTGAACCCAAAAGATACAATGATAATGAGACAGCTCCCATTACAGCAGAAAAAGACAAGGTGCTATACAGATTGGACAAATGCAAAGACTGACTGAGATTTTTTTTTCCTCCCCTCACTAAGCTGTTCTTTACGTAGTTAATATATTCAGATGATAGGTACTGAACCAGACACCCACTGGCTCAAGCTGGCTCAGCCTGGACTGTTGGATCCTCCAAGGCAGGCAGTCTTTTTGATAGGAACTATGGGGAAAGAAAAGTTGTTCGAGCAGAAATCTGCCCAAGGCATGCAACCACCACAACACAAGGTATTTGCTGATGTGCATAGACCTATGCACGTTTGTTCCTTACACTGTATATGTAAACACAATATATAGGTTGGAAGCATTTAGCCTCCTTGAGCTGGTGTTTTCTTCCAAGGTCAGGGGGTGAGCAGTGGGTGGATGCCAAGAGGTCAAAGAAGAGGTAGGCAGCTACTGGGTCTACTACTAGGTAGAGCAGAACATCTTGTTTTATAGTGAGAAGAGACAGGGACAAAGACATGTTTTTTCTGGATGTGGTGGTACCAAAGAGCAGAATAAAGGGTGCTTGGGCCTCCAGGTTGCCGGTGTCTGATGCTAGAAGTGACTGAGGGAGTTAAATGAAGTTAGAGGAAACCTGGGGATAGGACCCAGTCTCAAATCTTATAATGCCATCCTTGCCATCCTGCTTTCGATCATGGGGACACCTCACCTGCTGCAGACAGAGCCTATTGATGTGGGAAAGGGGAAACTGGTTTCTGGATGTCTTCCATGTGATCCATGGCAATCCTGAATAAGGAATATCCCCTTTAGGCATCACAAGGAGACACATGGAGCAAAGACCCCAGGCAGAACCAGTACCGATTGACCAGCAGAAAAAGTACCGATTGAGTATTTCATGGCTTTTTTGAAGACAGCAAGTCCCCCAAAGATAGGGTGTGTGAGAGGCACTGCAAGGACCCACTGATCCCTCAGGTCAGGGAGCCTGGAGCTGAGGGGCCCATCCGAACACCTCAGCCAGGAGCAGGACAGCTGGGGTGGCACTGGTGGCAGCCCCAGCCCCCTGCATCAGGCATCTCCCTGGGGATGGACCAAAGCTACTTTGGAACACAGGCCCATGGGTGGCCCCAGCTTGGTGGGACCCATGGCTCGGACAGGGTGTGGCTGTGGGGAGCTGGAGACTGGCTCTGCTGCAGCATTGCTAGGGTAGGGACTGATGGCCTCAGGGGGCTGAGAAAGGGTCCTGAGGCACGTGCAGGGTGGGGGAGCTCGGGGAGGGGCTGGACAGGGACATTCAGGTCCATCAGCAACCTGATGAGGGGAAACACTCTGAGTCACCTGCTTGGAGATTTCAAGTGGAAACAGCCATTGCTGAGCAAAACGTGTGGACTGCATCTTAAATCCCAGCAGGGATGTACAGGAGAATACAGTAGGTGACTTTTCTTTCAAGTGGTACATCTGCATGATCCATAAAGGAGTTCTACTAAATTACTAAAAATTCTGCATTCAGACAAGCAGTAATATCAAAACCCACACTTCAGGTCTTCAGTTGGTCAGGAAAGATTTATTTCTTCTAAATGCACAAGTACTCAGCAGCAGGAGAGAAGTGCCTTGTTCTGAATCAGCACAGACTGGCTATGACAGGAGACATGCACACTAGATAATATATATCTAAGGTGAATTTTCATTTACAGATGCCTGATTGATATAGTTTTCTTGCATAACTCAAACTGGTAGGGATATCACGAATTTTCTGCCTGTCCCTGCAGTGTGGAGTAGGTTTAATTTCCTGAAATTTCCTGTGATCATCTAATTTCTTCCTGTTCTTTCCCTTTCCAGGGGCTCAGGTGATCTTTCCAGTTCTGTGCCTGTTGACCATAACATTAGATCCTAGGGACTGAAGTGCTTGACTATAAAGTGAATTTCTGGGATACTCGGGATCAATCCAAATAATAATGAGCTAACGCTGTATGAAGCTCCATTGAAACCAAGTCTTATTCTGAGCACTTTGACTGTTTGAGCTGAATTTTAACATTGATCTAATATCTAGTGAATTGATATCTAATTTATATCTAATTAATTTTTAAAAATCACTTAAATTCTAATTAATTCCAAATTGATAGCTGATATAATATCAATTGTTGTCAGGCATCAGAAGTACATTATGGTATAAATATAATAAGTAAGTTCATCTGGTTCATCTGTTCCCTGAACTAAAAACGGTATCCTAGAGATACAGACGGTTTAGGAATTTGTTCATGGTGAGGCTGTAATGCAACTTAAAAAATTACAAATAAAGAAAGGAATATGTGTCTTCAGTATAACTTTAGAAATCAAATAAAGTTTTGTTGGTTTTTTTTTTAGTCAGCATGAGGCATGAAGGAGAAAATGCATTTTTAAATACAACAAAGCTTCTTTTCTGTCTTACCTGTTGGTCTATTTATCTCTTCATTTTCTGGGTCGTATCCTTAATTCCCTGTACATTCTCAAGCACCAGCTCTAAACTGAGATCACTATGTCTCCATGTATGCAGCTGAAACTTGCCTGCCTGTGCAAGCTTATTCTCCTGCTGATTTAGTATGTACAATTAGATGTCTACATCCAAAACACACCTTGCTACAAATCCATCCCACTGAATAAAACTCATTATCTCAAAGACATTTCTATGGACAAAGGTTATGCTTTTCTGAGTTATATTAATCTCTTTGTCTAAACATCACTAGCTTAATTGGTTTAGATCAGAGCTATACTGTTTTGAGTAAAAGGGTGTGATTAATGTGAACTAAATATGACTGGATCAGCTCAGCATCACTCTACAGTATACACAAACCTATTATCATTAGCACTGTGAGAGTGCTTGGGAAAACCCAGCTTTGGTAAACAAAATCCTTGCAAAAACCACCAGAGAAGGTGAGCAGATAAAAGATATCTTAACTGTGTTGAGGACTTTCTGTCAAAGGAGGCGTGTTGTGAGCCAAGATAGTTTTCACCAGCCAGGAGGGCAAGCTATAACATGAAGGGTTACATTTCACTTTTGGCCAGGAGGTGTGAAATAAACAAATAAATAAGAAGGAGCAGTTCTTTCACTGCCAGGCACATTGAATTGCTGCTGTGAAACTAAGGAAGGAGGGATGGACAGAGGCTGGGGGAGCCGAGAAGAGTGAGGGAGGGGAGTAGTCCTGCCCTGCAGAAGTCTTTCCTCGCATATGTCAATTGCCTCAAAGGGCAGAAGCCACTTTCTCAGCTAAAAAAGAGGCAGAAAACGGCTCTCCCTTGCCTTTACAGTGTTTAAGTCCATGTCAGAACTTCAGAGTCTGATACAATGTTCAATTGCCAAATATGGCAATAGGAATAACCACTGTGGCAAATGTGGAACTGAAGAAGAGGAGAGTTGGACAATCTCATAAGAGAAAGAAAGTGGCAAAAAGATACTATAGAAGAATGGAAGCTCAGGACAATAAATAGAAAATAAAACCAGTAGCAGAAGACCCCATGAAAGTACAAGGAGAATGGGAAAAAACACTGAATGGAGAACATGACTCATAAGCACAACAGAGCACTGTGCTGGTTAGATTCACGACTGCTCCAAGTGAGAAAGGAGGGGTACCTCAACATGCCTGGAGGTGAGCTCCATCCCACAGGACTTCCAAGCATGGCTCTCTCAGCCCCTTCCTTTTCAATAATTAGAGAAGAAATGTCATAAACAATCTCCATTCCACATGAGAGCCACTAAGGGAACTAAGCCTCACCCAAGCACTCCTTCCTGTTTTTCAACCCTCCCTTGAAGTGGTATTCCTGGAAGTGACTGAAGAGTTTCACACATCACCTCTAAAAAACACTATGAAGTTTAATTCCCTAACTCCTGATACTTCCATTTCCCATAGCAATCCCATCACCTTTTCTTTATTTTAGCTTGTTGTCGGAATAGAAGTAGAAAACCTCATCTTTATTATGGCTATAACAAACAGAAAGAAAACAATCGAGTCTTTTCATTTATAGCATTGGATTTTTGCAGCCAGCTGACAGCAGCCTTTCATGAGTGAGCTCTAAGATCTCAGGTATCTTATGCACTCCCCTGTTTCCCTTACTAGCCCATCTCTGTCCAAAGTAAAATCTAGGCCTCTCTCTCTCACGTATCTCTTTGCAGGTATAAATTAGTCAGCTCAAGCTTAACATGGAGAAGAAAGAGATTCTTCTCCCATTCTGTGCAGTCACTGTGGACGATATCCACAGCCTGTCTGCCACTCAAGCCCATAAAGTCAGAACGCCCTTCAGCTCAGGGCCCTCTGTTTATGCCCTCACAGTGAAACTTCAAGTCTTGCTGAGATTTTTTCTGCATCCCATTCAACTAAGCAACATAACCAGACTCCCATCTCTCATCTTGATCGCTGCAAGTTCCTTTTCTTAAATCTTCACAAATACAGTTATGCCTTGCTCACATCCATTCACAACTCTGCTGCAAAGATCATTTTCTCGGTCTGTTGCTTTGACCACGTCATTCCACTTTCTGTATCCGCTTGTCTGGCTCCATGTTATGTTATTACATCAAACATAAGCATCTCCAGCCTTCCATGGACCAGCAGAGTCTATCCTCAACCTATGTGTCATTTCTCAATCAATAGCTCTCACCTCTGACCAATTCATGATGTTAGCTTCCTTCTCCAGCTTATCAGGTATCCTAGCATGAACCAGTTGCCTATTAGTATTCTCAGAGAGTTTTCAGTGCAAAAATCCCTCCTAAACCCTCTTTCTTTGCTTGATATCTACAAAAGACAATTACTTTGTTGCTGTACTAGTCCTGATTCTCTTCTGCTCCAGGATTCTTTTGGGACAGGATGAGGATTTTTTGTCAGGGAACATGTTACATCTCCCAGATTATCCTAAGACACCTGTACGGACTCTAACAATTGATTTTGAGACAGGCTCCTTCAGGGATGCATTTACTTACAACAGCTAGCAGTAGACACTTTCAAGGCAAATATCAGTCAAGACTCAGTAGAACAAAGATTCACTTATCTTGCCTTTTCCTCAGACTCCCAAACCATGAAGGTCATCATCTAGAAGGTAGAGTCGAGCACGTGATGTAAGAGGCGTCTTAAATTTCCATTATTAGTTGAGTCTGAGCTTTGCCTGATCTTGGCAAGACTCTCTGCTGGTTGGTTTGGTGCTTTATATTTTTTTTCACAAGCACAGGGTAACAAGAGAGAAGGGAAGGGCTTGGTCCTTGTTGTCTTTTGTCTGCTTCTTCCAACAAACATTACATATATTTCATTCCAACTCCTGCTGTTATTCTTTGTTCTCATACTTAAGCTTTTGCCATTTTTGGAAGACTTCTAGACAGTACCTCTTCTTCTAAATTCCATAGGAGCCTCCTACATGCACTTCCAGATAGTCAGAGGTCAATCTAACCTTCCACTATTTTTCTTTAGCCCTATCCTAACATACTGATAATATGCTTATTACTGCTTCCTTACCTTTCTTATTTAAATGTCCTCTTCCAATACAGTTTCCACTGATTTTGTTCAATTCCTGGAGTGTGCCATCAGCTCCAATTCTAGTCTCCATTTCACCAGTGCAACATAATACAGAGTAACAGTTTTTCTGGGTTGTTCAGGACTTCTATCAGCTGAAACAATAACAAAATATAGCTTTTAATGTCTAATTTAACTAGAAATGCAAGGAAAATTAATTTGGTGGACAGTATCTTGTTGTACAAGTCAATTGCCTTAAAGAGGGTTGGTACTCAAAAATGAAAGCTCCTGTTAACTTTGATACTGGGAAAAGTGCTAACATTTAAACTTTCACAATGTCTAATGTTCTGTGCCTATTACTTGCCTTGTGTTGGTCTCTTCATTGCTTGAAGGCCAAAATTCAACTTCAAGAAAAATAATTTAAGAAAATAATCACACAGATGTATAGAAAAGTACATAAAAGCATCCTTGACACAAGAAAATGTAAATCACAACACTTATAACTTATTTTCTTTTCTTTCTCCTCCCCTTTTTTTTTCTAAGGCTTAAAAAGAAAAAAAAAAAAAAAAGTAAAACAAAAAAAAAAAAAGGAAACCTGGCATAGTTATCATTCATGTTGATGTCAACAGCCCTACATAGACAGGTAACAGGAAAATACCACCCCAGGGATCCTATTCATCGTGCACAGCAGGGCCCTGTCTGTAATTACTGTGGCCTAGTTATTTCTCAGGGAAAAAAGTCCAGCACCAGATCCTTTTTTTTTTTCTTAATAGGTGAAGTTGAACCTAAAGCACTGTAATTTTAATCAAATCTTTCCCATCTGCGTGTAGTGTCTCTGAGAAGTTGAAGATTTAAGTGTATGTTGTAGGGTTTGCTGAATAGTCCCAGCGGGGGGAGAAAGGGCAGAGAGATGGTAATTATGTTACACTTAAAGGTATTTCTGTTGCCAAGGAAGGGGGTTTTTTTGGTTTGGTTTTTTTTTTTTTTCCTTTCTCTCTCTGTCTCTTTTCCCCCCTTCCCCTAGTGAGGGTTAAGATGATGTCATGGACGGAAAGGAAATACTGCAATGGAATAGAAGGCAAAGCCAGAGTGAGAGGGGGAAACGATAAAGCAGCAGTTTATAATATGTTCATGAATTGTTCTAAAAATAAATTTTCAAGAAGGATTATGAAGTAGTTTGAGGTGGTATTTTCTGTATTGCTTCTTTTCCCCAGTGAAGTCTCATACTCAGAAACCCTAAGTAACAGCTTATATTGAATGGTACCTTTAATAGTTTTGATTTCTAATCTCTTATCCCTCTTTATGAGGAGAATACGTAGTTTGCATTCCAAGTCTGCTGTTTGTGCCATTTGAGTCAAATCACACAATTTTGCAATTATGGCTAAATTTAAACAGGAGAAGGATCAGAATCCTGTATCAGATGTTTCAGTCTAGCAACTACTTGGCCATAAAATAATATTAAGTAAATATGTCCTTTAGCACTTTTTGGGAATGAACAGAAGTCGAGGAACTGACAGCTAATACAAAAAGCTTATCCAGAGAAGGGCTCATTCAGCTGTTAGAGTTTTAAAACAGCAACACGCTTAAAATCAAGCTGGTATGTGCTTGCATTCTTAAAACAAGTGTTATCAAAATATCATGTTGTTTCTTTAAGTTATGGTTTTCTGTTTTGATCCATTGCCACTCTACTTTCTAGACAGTACCAGCATAACAAAGGTGATGCTTCGTGTTCAACTGTTGCTTATATTCAAACTGTTTCTTCCCACTCGCTGAGTTATGCATAGATTTGGACAGCCAGCCTGCAGGTCTAGAGCCAGTCAAATGCCAGCTCCCATTCCCATGGCATGTCCTGTGAGCAAGAGGGTAGCTGTGTTCATGTAGAGTCAGTACCAACGCAAATAACTGGGTATCTCAAACGTGCAGTCTAGATAACAGAAACTGTGACTGTGCCTTAATATATCTACCTTAACATACTCACTCCCAAGGAAAGTATAAGATTCTGTATTTACTGAAAGTGGACAGTTAATTAATCCCCAGGTTATTAACTGATCAACTCTAATACTACAGATCCACTTGTGTGCTTTTATGTCATTTCTCTTTGAGAGGGTGCAGTGTGAAATACCAGTACCAGTTTGCGTCCACAGTCTTTGAGTTTCCTCAGTATCAGTCTGGACATACTTTTGTTAATTTTAGATCAAAATAAATTGTTAGACAGAACTAGCAATATGAACAAGCTATACATCATGAAGCAATTGTTTCTTCCGGTCTGCAGTTTTCCAGGATATGTAGGAAGATCTTCCTCTTGGTGTCTACCTTGCTGAGGTGTCAGTGAATTGTGATAACATGTCAAAGTTCAAAAGCGCAGGCAATCCAAATAAGTGGTCCATACTTCTGAACTCCAGAAAGGGTGGGAGGAATAAAAGAAAGAATTTATTTAAAAAAAAAAATCATAAAACTACAAAGTACAGGAACATTTAGAGACTTTTTTAACAAAAACCCAAAGTCTTCTTTTCACTGTAGTTATATTCATTGGGCCTTATTATATTCTCACAAAACCAAGTATCATTTACAACTTAGTTATTAGAAAAAGAAAAGGAAAGAAGGAACATGAAGAAATAGCTTTGCTTTTTCAGTGAAAGTTTCAGGTCATTTAAACAGTTTTCTGTTCTGACTCACAATTACCTTGCAATAAATTTCACACACCAACCTCTCTGTTCTTTGTATAGGTATACTCTTGATTGCTGTCAATTTAAGCAAATATTTTTATTTCTAACATGATTAATAACTCAGCAATGTTACATAATATATATGTGCATTTTTATATAGCAAGCATACAAACAGTAATTTCAAAATTTATTCTTATTGATAAATTCTTCTAAAACAGTTACTTAACATTCAAGACAACTTTAAATAGAGAAATATATGATAATGTAACATTAAAATTGTCAATATCAAAATGAAGAAATGCAAAAGTTAACATTTTAAAGTACTGCATGTTTAATGTTAGTATTTTCTTATTTTATGTTGTCCATAAATGGTAATAATCGTAAGCTGCATGTCCAGTAAGAACAGCTGGAATGGAAAAATACCATCCAACAGATAGCTGAGATAGGAGATTTTAAGAGCCCTATTCTTTTAATTTCCTGACCTTAATTTTAACTTATTCACTTAGTATAATATCAACAAAGAGGTTTTGCATTGTCTAAATATTTCAAATAAAATACACAAAATTGGCAAATGAAGAAAAGTATGAGTGCCGCCTTCTTGAAGACACAGGAATATTTCTGGGGTTATATGTGTGCAAATGTCTATAAAACTTATACAGGCTTTGGTACAATATTATTCCACAAATATTCTACCATTTAATATGAACCATGTAAATGGACTAATTATATATATGGACTGTCAAGACAATACTGCTCAGCTTCATGCACTTTTCAGCGATATATCCACTGGAGTGAAAAACATTCATTGAAGTTCTGTAGAACTGTTTAATGGTGGCTATGGTTTGTTTTATAGGGCTTAAAGAGTAATGTTTACAAGAAAAGAGTCTCTGGCAACTGGCAACAAAGACAAGCTGAAATTCTGTCATGGCAAATAGGACCTGGCAGTAGACTGAGGTGTCACATGGGAAAAAAACCCTCAAAACTCTTTTCTAAATAGGTGAAAAAGGTGGCAAAGATGTTTAGGGATCAGGGCCCCTGTTGTCATTGACAGTAAAATGGTAAGAGGGAGCCCGATTTCATGGCTCTAGTCAACTTGTGAAGCCAAAGGATAGTTATGGAATTCCCAGTTGCAAGTCTCAGGTTTTGCTTTCACCTGCCCTTTCTAGAGGTTCCTCACAATTAGCAGAGCGGTTTTGCTACATTCTCTTTTACCCTGATCAGATTCCAACTGACACAAATATGTTGGAAGACTTTTTGTTTTACGTTTGGTTTAGGCTTAGTTTAGGTTTGGTTTTGGCTTAGTTTACTTGTTTGCTGTTTATGTTTATCAAAATATCTCTGGTAGTCTAGATTACTATGGTTTAAGAGTTAGAAGAAAGAAATAACAATTGATTTGCTGCTGTGTCTGTACCAAACACAGATTTTCTAGATTTGTCTTGTTTATTGTAAGTTGCTCCCTATGTATAAATTTAGAGATGGTAAGGGCTGGAACAATTTAATGTTTAAGTTAGTGCTGAAGTAGGCAAAAAGTAGCCTTTTCTTTTGGTACACCCGTTTAAAATTGGTTTTTATTTTCCCTTAGACCCTCATAATTATAATTGGACTCCTATCCTGTTGAATCAATTTACAATTAATACAGTTGCAACCTGCTGCTTACTTTCATGTTGTGTATCTTACTGTTCTTGCATGCCCTGAACAATTACAAGCGAACATATATTAGTGTCTGAGGGAACAGAATTTCTAGATTGCATTTTAATGCAGTGGATTACTTCATGGAAACTTGCAGACAACCTGGAAGCAAGTTATAGGACGGAAGCAAATATGCATCAAATATAATATTCACTGCCTAGGTTGTATATCCTGCCCTGTAAGTACCAGAAATCGTATCTCCCACCCTCTGAGTTTCTGTCAGCAATCAACACCATTTACAACACATGCTGTACAGAGAAAAATTACATTACAATGATAGTTGATCTCTGTTATGACATGTATCTTCATGGCTACAGAGGGGAGAGACAACTCATCACTGAAATAGCCATGAGTGATGTATCTGTCTTTCCTCATAAGAAGTGTCATAATAGATATTGGCCTCATGTATTACCTATTTACAAAACCATTGTTCTTCAGAAAAGAAAATTATTTATAAAGTCTAAGAAAATTAAAGCCCAGAAACATAACTAGAAAAGGAATTTTTCAATCCTGTACAACTTAAGGAAGACCAAATTTTACCATTACCCTACTTCTAAACATTAATATGTGACAGCATATTATTACATTCATACTTAGATGTAAGTGCACATCCTACATGGAATATACCTCAAAATGGTACACCAAAATGTTATCTTTGAAGAAACTTATTATAGCTAGACTGTTAACAGGTGAGGCAAGAGTATGCTGTCTACGAAGATGATTCCACATGAGCTCAAATAAAGTATTTATAACATTGTGATCTGTCACATATACTACAGAATGGCTGTCTTCAAAACTGCTGGAGAGGACTGAATTTTGGCCTGCTTTCTTATGGAATAAGAGAAATACCTCCCATATGCCTGTCAGTCTCTCTTTGCACTGTTTCAAACCACTGGCCAACTGCAGCTATATTTGAAAGAGCAAAACTTTTAAAAATAATTAAATTCCTAGATGTTTTCTGAAAAACAGTGGCTGAAGAAGGGAAGTCCCTCATCACTTCCCATGTAGGAATTGCAGGGAGAACTTGGCTATTATCTATTCCTCTTGGCAGTAGCCAGCCAGCCAGCCAGTACGTGCACATGGTGAGTTTGCCATACAGGTTATCTGAAGTCTGCAGGGGTATTGCAAGGGAGAACCTGGGGCTTCACTATTGTAACACCCAAAAAGCACCTTAGATACTTGGTATTGTAACACCCAACAAGCACCTTCAGTACCTCGCCTTGCATGTTCTGCTGCTCACAAACAACTTGATTTTTTAAAAATGAAAACATTTGTGTCTCTCCAATTGTACAGTCAGAGATGCTCTAAAATCTGCCTTTGCCTTGGGCAAACTTCTTTTTAAGAGCTTCAGTTCATGGATTTTATGGCCAGAAGGGAATTTCTAAAAACCTTGAGCTCCTAGCTTGACCTGAATAACACAAGCCACAGAATTTTAACTCATAGTTCCTGCAGGATTATTCCCCTTTTCTATGTAAGCGAACTATATTGAATTTAATAAGTCTAAGGAGCAAAAAGGTTTAGAGGTGAAGGATTATTCTCATCTCCTGGCTAAGGCCTCTCTCCAGCAAAGTGCTCAGGAACTGGAAAAATCATATGACTACAGTAATAACGTGTCAAATTAAGCAGGTATTTATGTTTTTCAATGGATCTGGACTAAGCTTGTTACAGATTGCTATGGGGTTAGGCAACCAAATTCAGTTTTGATCTACAAAGCTTCATCCTTCTACAATGCAATGACTTTGGTCATCAGTCTGAAAAAGTCAATTCATGACACCACTGTACAAATGCCAAGTTTTTCCAACTCTTCAGAAAGTTATTGATACACCAGGTAACTGCTATGTAAGATTACAAGACATTGTCTGAAGTGACAGATAAGTCTGTAATTCTCAAAATACTCTTCTTATATGTGCTGAGTTTGATTTTGATTAAGAATAATGACATATTATGCTATTTTATTTCTCTCGCACTCTGAGATATGGTTTTCACCATAAGATATAAATCACATTAAGTTGAAATATATACTTTTCAAGCTGTAAACCTATAGAAACTACTACAAGGTAAATTAAAGAAATTCATATGTTCAGATTTTGTTACCTGTTAACTCCTCTGATTTGTTAAAGTAAAAACATTGCTTCCTGATAAAATTTCCATAAACCTTAAGTGTGAACTACTCTATTTCCCCTTAAATATGCATACATTTTGTAATTTATTATTATATATACAAGTGCATATAAGTATTTAAGCTTTATTTTGTAGTTTAATATTTATATAACTAACCACTTTTAAATACACCTATACGCGAGATTTTTCCTAGACAAAATAGACATTAAAGTGAACACAACATGAAAGTGACTTATACTAAGTTATGGATGCTTCATTTTAAATAAGAAAAAAAATTATGAAGTACTAACCACCTACATAGTGAAAATAATAACTCTTTCTTCTTTTCTCCCCTCCAAAACACAACCCAAGTCATTAACATTTTTAGAAAAATTGAGTTTTGTTTCTCACCGCAGTAGGATTTTAAGAAAAATATATAACACTCAACCCAAAGAGATACTTTTTTCTAATCTCTTGAAACTGTTTTCAAATGTTGGTTGTGCCTTGTCTTGTCTATGCATTTGGATCTATACCTTTTGCAGCAACATGATACACCAAGCCACTGTATATGGAAATAATGAAATGTTTGGGTTAGGAGGCACTCAAAATGTACCTGTGACACTACATTATGTCAGTATGATTCTTAGGCTGTGATGTGTATTATTGTTAATTAAGGCATGGGAAATAATGTATATGAAAGGATATGTCTTCTTTATTTCCAATGAAATAAAAATTTCAAATCAAAAGCATCTGTCTTTTTTCGTTTAGATGTCAAAATGTAATTGGCTATGGTTGGGGTTTGTTGCCTTTATTACTTTTAATAGCTGTACAGCCACTGATTGCCCAAGCTGATGGTTAATTTAATTTCTGTCAATACAATATTGGGGCTGTCTGCATATTCAGGCCATGATTAACTGCAGCAGAGTCCATAACAGTAGTGTTATTATTACTGCATTTAACTACCTCTCGGGAGAAGACAAATTAAATTATGTTGAAAATGCTGTTGATTATCATTACGGACTTATTTGTAGAGCACAATTACTGATCTGTTGTAAAATAAATCAAATTTTTTATCATCTTGGTATAAATTAAATGTAATGTAGGCGAATGGAGAGTGGTTACTGAAAGAGTTCAGGCAGCTTTGTATAAGTCAACTGAGCACTGAATTAAAATAATAATCACAGATGAACACGATATTATATTTTAATAACAAGCTACTTCATGACCAAGTGTGTCTCACAGATTATGGGACTTAAACAATAAAAAAGCAAACTTAAAATGCTTTATGTGCTATTGACTTAAACAAAAGGTTGAGGCCTTCATATAAATTGTTTTCTACTGTTTCTTCTACGCAAACTGGAAACACAGTTCAAGTAACCAATTTAAGGCATCACTTAAAAAATATAATTATACTAATAGCTTACATATGACAGTACTTTAGGTCTCCTACTCCCTCTATGATATACTTATCTCTGCCATACTGCATTAGGACCTTATGGAACGTGGGGCTTTAGTGATAACTTCAGTGAAAAAAAATATGTGCAAGATACTTGCAAATATTTAATTACATTGAATGCTCACTATTGTATGCCCCTTAGCCCTACTACTTCCAAAAGGGCTAGACAGTTACTTACTGATGCATGAAGACAAATGTGAGCAGGTATAATGAGTCCTATCCTGCCCTCTCCACAGATCCAGCTTCAGTCAGGTTTCTTCAGACCATCAACAATGTCAGGAAACCAAGAAGAGGTAATGCAAAGGAGACATAAGTAGAAGGTGCCCCCACTTTCTTTCTACCTGACTTAACAGGGTTTAGCCTGAATCTTTCTCTCATGGGACTAGTTTCTCAGGTGACGTGTACATTCTATGTCCATCAGCTTCAGCAAAATTCTGACAATTAACATCAACTAGGGATCTGCTTACAGGGACTTATACCACTTACAAGTGTCCTTACAAGTTATATTTGCCCAACTCAACCATTCCTCAACAATAGTAAGGCCTCAGCAAACAGGCCTTACTAACTACGATGAATTCCAGCATTCCTTACACAGAAAAAAGTCCCATTGGCATCCATGGACATTTTACCTACAAAGAAGCCACATAAAAAGCCTCAGGACAAGCCATTTCAGTAGATGTCTATCAACTTAAATTATAGAATTCTACTTTTAATTTTTCCAAACATTAGTAATTTGTTCTACAATCATCCACATTTTCTCTTTCTGCCTCAGAGTTACCTCTTCTCTGTCCTCTCCACTTTTTCAGGAATCAGTCATTCCCACGAATAAACTAAATCTGCACTAAGAGTACTTGAGCCCCATAGTTCCTGACATGCCAACTCCTCTGAATTTTTGTTCCCAGCACACTGAGCTCCTAACTGTATTAGGCATGCCCGGAGCTCCATGGCACTCCCGATATGCTAATCACATCCATTATACTCCAAGAACTCATATACAGCTCCAGAGTATACAAGCAAATTACATCTGTAAAGCACCCTTTGGCCTAGCAAAAATATGATGGGCAGTGAGCCACAAGTTCTAGTTGCAGCTCTTCATCTGACGTTAATAATTCTGTGCACTACATAACCCTTATTATGCAGCAAGGCCTCATTAAGAAAGAGACAAGTATCATTTGCCATATTTTGCAGATGGATTAACTCAGGAGCTGTCATTTGTGGTGCAGCAGGAATCAAACCCCAGGTTTTTAACAGAGCAGGCCCAAGTTGCACACACTTAGCCAAGCTGCATTACAAATCTTTGTGTTTGGCTGTGCTCTAGGCAGTTAACAAACCACATTTCCACACAAAGCCGGAAGCTGAACCAAGAAATCTTGACACTGCCAATAAACCTATGAACACTAGCATGATTTCACATGACAACAGTTTTCTTTCTTTGTTTTCTCTCGTTTAAAGACATGAAAAATGTCATACAAAATTCTGTCTCAGTAAAACAGCAATAAAAGTAATTTGGAGAAGTGTCTTAATTAGAATATTGCAGGATTCAAAAGTGGAACTGCTCAGACTGCTCTCTGCTCCCTGGTACAAAACATAAAAGCAGTGAATGAGGTACAAGACATTAAAGTTTGTTCCTTGGTGTTTGTACCACTGGGTTGTAATCTAGAGAAGCTGAGGTCTGTTCCTCACTCTGCTGTAGACTTCCTTTGGTCATGGCAAGGTACCACTGTCATAATTCAAACTCTTCTTGCTATTTTTTATATTAAAAATACATCATTACATTCCTACTTTCTTTCGGTTTGCTTTACTGGCCTGAAAAGCTCACTTTTAGAATCATTTAAAATGAGAATGTGTGTCACACAACCTGTTCATTTAAACCATGCATAACAGCATCACAGCCATCCACAGAATTGCATATAACCAAAAGGGGGTTTTAAAAGTCTTTAACCATTAGCTTTACAGCACATGAAACTCTACTAGGTGCTTCAGACTGCCATAAGAAGGAATGGGCCTTGCCACATAGAATTTATAATATAATTTCAGGTGTGAGACAAAACAAGGGTTAGCAAAACCAGAAGAAGGGTAAGATTTTAGCTGTACTTTGAGGAAGAAAAGATATACCACAGAAGGAAATAGAAAATGTGCAGATATAATCTATGCTTAAAATATTCTCAGAATCCGTTATGAAAAAGGATGATAGACTCTGAATGAAAGGAAGTTGCTAGCAAGCTTTCCGTAATACGTGAGGAAAACACTTTTGTTCAGTTTATACCAGCAGCCAAATGATTTTCAGTTTTCAGTGCAGAACTCACTGCTGACTTCCTTAGTATTTCTGCTTTAAAATTAAGGACGTATAGAAAACTGGTCCTGGAAAGCCTTAACAGGTCACGGGCATAGAAAGAGCATGTATAGTCCTAGGTTTCCTATGTGCACATTTACGTGGAAGAGGCAAGTCAATCAAAACCAGCGTTCATTTTTTAACTATTATTTCTGCTCACACACTGCTTCCCTCATCCTAAGACAGTGCTCTGTATTACAACAGAGGTCACCTGAAGCTACACCGAAGTCAAGGGTTTTAAAAAAAAGCATTAAAGGTTTCAGTGTCTGTAGATATGTTCCCACCAGGTCCTACTGTTTAAACTTCTTGATGTTCACTTCCAATACAGCAAATTAACACAAAATTGACCAAAATCTGCTCATATGACATTGACAGAAAAATGTGTGAAATCAAACATGCAAAAGAAAATGAACTCAATACAGGCTTTTATATTTTTTGAAGAAGTAATCTATGTGAGGTTTGCAGACACAGAAATATAAAAGAATACATCACTATTAATAACCCACTTGATTAAAGATTACGAATACCCATAAAAAGCACACCAGCCTGCAGTAAATGGTACTGATATGTTGTCTTAACAATTAATGCTTCGACCAAAATAGCTATGCTATTTCAATAGCTATGCTCAATTTGGGTGAAATGCACTCCATGAAGGGGGAGCTCTGAAAGGATCCCGATATGGTAGTGGAGGGCACTGAGCTTATTTGATGTGACACACTCCATTCATCTTCATGAAAGTTTCAAACTCATGAGATACAAACTGATGTCTACTGTCATTTACTGGCAAACCATGAGGTGTAAACACTTCACATAGCTCCCTCACAAACATGAAGCAGGATGATAGCTTTCATGGCACTGATGGATGGTGTCCTTATGGCCAGGGGAAGGAGACTCACATCAGCACTGACACTGTGGGATCTATCAGCTGTCTTTAAAACAAAGCGGGTTGCAGGATAGTACCAGAGCACAAACAGATAACAGTGTTGAGACTTCATTCACTCCTTAGGAACAAAACCCAGATTGTTTGATGCCTGCTCACAAGATGCCAACTGTGACGTTCAGAGATGAACTGTCCTTCAATATATGATTACGTCTTATAATTATGTCTTCCATATATGATTAATATATTCCTTATATGATTAATCATATTATGGTATGATTATGAACTGACTCTCCATATATGATCATGCTAAAATAGGTAGACCTCTCCCAGTACACACATGGGGAAAAAAACTATTGTCACTGAAAGAATGGTTCCACAGATCTTGCTATATAGTTCCATATAAAACATAGCTAACATGCATGTCTTCAGTCTTTTACAGAAATACTTATGGATGAGAAACAGGCAGCTCCAGCTTAACTTGGGCAAGAGAGGTAATGTTGCTGGGTAGGAAAAAACTACTTCAATAGCCAGCCAAGTTATTACCCTCATTAACTGTCAAAACCATCTATCCGCTCTTGTCAAAGTAAAGCCATCTAGGAATCTTCCCAGAGCTTGTTCAGCCTCAGGACAGACTTTCAGCATTATCTTCAGAAATCTTTAGAAAAACGCATACAATACCATATAATCTGCATCAGCCCTTCCTTGGACCTCTGCATACTCGGATACTGCTTTCTTAATTACAGCCTAATAGCTTTCTTAATCATTTCAAGTTATAATGAATAGCATCGTGGAACAGAAGTAGATGATAATACTGTATGTGGCATACTGACAGAACTCAAAGCAACTGTTAAGAAAGGGTATAATTATCCATATTTCACAGCTCTGTAAAATGAGGTGCAGAGGGGTAACATCTTTCCCCGGACATGGGGAAGCTGTGGCAGAGATAGAAGCAGTCCTGTCGCTTTCACTCCTATACTATCCTACTGTGTTTTGAAATGTGGAGTAAATGAGACATTACCATAACATATGCTGTAATCATGATTTTGATTAAACCCCAGATCATGTTAAAATACTGGATTAAGCTCAGTATTTTAAAAACAATTACACCTAGTTCAATGATAGACGGACAGGTTGAGCATTTTGTTTTATTGAATCTAATTAGAAATATATATTCTCTATACGAGATCAAGGTGTGCAAGAGATTTCAATCTGACATTACTACATGAGCAGGTTGGGAATAAGTACTTTTTTACAAATTAAACTCAGGTCTTTAATACGAGAGGACAAAAATTGTCTACAGGAATGAGTAAATGACTGTTACATCAGTACGCTTCTTACCTGGTATGTGACGTTTAGATTCCTTTTTTTTAATTCTTAGGAAATATTTTCACCTGGATGTTAGATTATATTTTCATCTTCCATCAGATAGTTCCAGGCTACATGTTATAAGAAAAATTCTGCTTTTCCAGGGCAACCTTAGACAAGCCACTCAAATGTCTCCGTTTGTTAAGTCAATAAGAAGATTGTTGTAATACTCTGTTGGACCAATAGATCTAGATTCAGTTATATGTGGCAGATAAGTTACTAATGCCTGTAAAACTTCTTTTTCAAACAGTATTCAATGCTGCTTTTGGAAACCAAACACTTTACTACTTACCCAGTGAAAATGCATCTGTTCAATCTTGTAAAATAATCAGATACTCCTGTAGTATACTTTGTGTACTATGCAGCTAGTTAAAAAGACTGTCTTTCTCTAAAACACATGGTCTGACCTGAAGCCTACCCTTGCAATTGTAATACTTTAGACAATTATATTATTATTTTTCACGGTGTGCTCTGTGAAACCTGTTGAATATTTGTGTGAGATAAATTTAGCTGTTTGTCACAAATTGAAACTGATGTGTCATTTATGTTACAAAGGTAGGTGCTAAGGAAATATTTCATTCAGATAAAATATTTGTTTTCCACTATTTTTCCCATAAAGAGGAATGTTTTATTTGCTAATAACTGACCATTAATCAAGTTCCAAGTAATAAAATATTGTTGCAAATTTGTGTACATGCAGCTTCCAAAGTATTTCCACAGTGAAGATCAATTGTTTTGCCAGTTCTGTTTTGATCTCATGATTTAGATAGTTAGCAACATTAAATTTATTATTTTTAATAATTTCTCAAAATTATTAAAAACAAAACAGTAACACCTTGTACCTAGCAAATCAAAAGAAAGCAAAATATCTACCAGAGATATTAAGGCAAACATAGGATTTGTTTCAAGAAGATGTTGACGTGGGTCTAATGCTAAGCATCACGTCATAGTAATAGCAACTTGTCCATTTTAGAGCTATACACAAAATGCTAAATCAGCCCTATATCTGTGTTTTATATTAACTGACCCTGGTTCTTATTTTGACTAAAATAGAAAAAATGCAAAAAAATACAGCAAAGTTGCCAATAAAAGGAAAAAACAAAACAAAACAAAACAAAACGAAAACCCAGAACAAAACCCCAACAAGTTAAGGAATAGCCTTTTCTTATTGCATTCTGTCAAGCTAAGAATTTAATGTATTCTCTACATTATTTTTAAACCTGCAGATTCATTGTATTTCTTACAAAACCACAGCAACAAGGACCAAAACACTTAGAATGTCCGTAAGACTAGTGCCTAGAATAAAACACACAACACAAATACCAGATATTAATCAGACTCTTGACTCCGCAGCAGGCTTGTTGAACAAAAAATCACAGTTATGCACAGAAGTTACAGGTTTTTTTAATGCTCTGTGGTCATTTCAGGCTCAATGTGAAATATAAATGCAGAGCAGGCATACTGTTTGCAGTCATTGTGTACCAAATAATTGATATTACATCTTTTCAGCTTTTAAAAGGAGTAATTAGACAAGATTAGTCTAGTGCTTTATCTGAAACCTGGGCCAGTTCTGGCCGAAATTTTTACTAGTCTGCAACAAAATGTTTTTAACTGACTCACATTACAGTCATTCTATAAACGTGACTGACATTTCCCTCAGAAACTTCCCCCATTCTCACTCACAAAGTAAGTGTACTTGCTGCACATGTTCAAAAAGTGCAAACAGAAGAGCAAAAGTATTTGTTACCAGACTTATTTGATAGTTTGCTTATACCTTAGCATTAAAAAAAAAACCCTTGAGGTATAAGAAATAAAACTTGTGGAAGACTAGATTAAGAATACAATTTTAGCTGTTTGTGTGCGTGCTTTTCATAGTTCGTGGAACAGTTTAGGTTGGAAGGGACCTTAAAGCTCATCTAGTTCCACCCCCCTGCCATGGGCAGGGACACCTCCCACTAGACCAGACTGCTCAAAGCCCCGTCCAACCTGGCCTTGAACATTTCCAGGGATGGGGCATCCACAACTTCCCTGGGCAACCTGTTCCAGTGTCTCACCACTCTCAGAGTGAAAAATTTCTTCCTGAGATCTTTTATTATTGTTGTTGCTGTTGTTGTTGTTGTTATTATTATTTACTGATCCACTGACATTTTTAATTCATTCATGGGTATCTTTAGTTAATATGTAACATTGCAGAATAATCTTAGTCCTTTAAGGGTACGCAGGCAAAAATGCTTGTTCTATACACCAAAGTCTTGATTCTCTTGCACTTAATGCATAAGCAACAGACCTGGGTGCAGAAGGTTCAAGTCTCTGATCCAGGTCATCAGGCCATATATCTATTTTTCTCTGGTGAGTGTCTCAGAAAATCAGTGCTTAAAATATTCTCATGTTTTTGTTTGTTCTTATTGTCAATTACAAACATTTTGAACATTTCCTCCCACATTACTCAGAGTAGTAAGTATCAAGGGAATACATCCTGACAGATGTATTCTCTCTCTTCCAGAGAGTGCTGGTTTTTTCTGACCAAAACTGAATTATGATTTTCTGGACAGTTACACTGCAAGGGACATCCCTACTGCTTTCAGTTTCTCTAAGCAAGAATCTAATTGAAACACAAATCAGCTCACAAAAATCTGAGCAGAAAGAAAGAGTATTACAAGGAGCAGAGGAGAAAAGTATTAAAAAGGCAGAATGCAACAGTAGCTTGTTTCCTGCATAGGTGAAGAGGTTGACTTTGAGGCAGTATGTCCATGGCCCTGACTTGTGATATCATCTCAGGATCCCCTTGACATGAACTTCAGAAGTATTCACCATACCCTGTGCTACAGGGATTTTATTATTTTGAGACTCATTTTCTTAATATGCTTTTGAACATGATACCCTAAATGATTGAGTACACTGAAATCAATTGATGAAAAATGCTAAAGATAGATAGAAATTTTATTATCAAGGGCACAGAAAATGAGGTTGAGCTGCTTTAAATGCAGATATGTGTTCCTAGCTAGTCTAATCGATCCCATATAATACATGTAATTGCAACTTTATATCTTATTATTGTCTCCACGGGGGTTTTGTGGAAACAAGATGCTACACATTACACATTTCGTATGATAACACACAAACATTAAATTATGTTTTTAAAGAATACAAACATGGAGGCCTTAGTGAAAAATGGGCAGCATTCTTTTTCATGGGAAATCTTATTTGTAGAGATACAGCCCAAGGACTTGCTTCCCCTAAAATAGGACAGAAAAATGTCCAACTCCCTTTGATCAAAAAACCTCAAATTGTAGTAATCCCTGTTAAGCAGAAAAGTACAGCAGTCAGTGAATGTATGTGAAGGACTGAATTAGAGAACCCAGCTGAGAAGGGATTCAAAACTGAGAATCTGTTGTGGCAAAATGAATCCTCAATTTAAAATGCCACATCAGAAAATAAAACTTTTCCAAAATCTGCTTGTTTTTTTAAGCATCTTGTACTAGTTCAGCAAGGAACCAGAGGGATGAATAGTTGTAAGAAATTGTTAAATTCCGTCACCTTCCATAGGATTCAGGAAAAGAATGTGAAGATGTTTAGGTGCTGTGATACATAACTGTGCAAGTTAGGTGTAAATGATTTCAACAATCTTGTGCTTTTTACTCAAGATCCAGGAACCTTGTCCAAGTCACAAGCCAAATCTAACAATTTTGTTGCTCACTATGTCTTTACCCTTTAAAATAATTATAATTATTATTTAAAATAAATTTTTACTCATCTACTTATCCAGATATTCTGACACCAATACCATGGAAATTAAGCGCACAAGATGCTGATGAACACCATGTGTATTGTACTTTTTTGATAAATCAATGTCATGGAAGGCCTATGCAAACAGAAACTACGGTGTGTTCATTATCATAGGCTTCAATATTTCACTAATAATATGTGACTTGTTTTGGCATTGTAAGCTAAAAGCGTACTGTAGTTTAATATTTTCAAGAAAAGACAATAAACAGCTTCAAAGGCTACTCTATGATACCGGTTCTCGTTATCGCCTTTGTTTCAGATTATTTCCAATGTACAAAAATTATTTTTTCTAGTAATACATTTTTAATATTCCATTCTACTTTGACTGCATATCTGCTGATCTAGATTGACAGATCATCTTTAGACAAAAATATTCCCTCTTGATTTAGTATCTTCTATAATGAAAATTTCAGGATTAATTACTCTCACTGCTGAAGAGTATCCAATTCCTTGTCGTCTTCTGTCCAGCTCCAGCTACCAATAATTAAAGTTTTTGTTCTAGTTCTACCTGACAGATCAAAAATTCCTGTTATGTTCCACAAACAGATGTCTAAAATAGTGTGAACAAGTTAACTTTATTTTCTACAGGAAGTGGCTTTCATTGTGTTGATCATTCCTGTAGTGTTTTTTTTTTCTCAAGCTCTCCATATTTCAGTGTTCTTTATAATCATGGATATAAGGAATAGACACATTATTCCAGGAGCTATTCCTTCTGTATCAACTATATAATGAATCTATTCCCTTATTTCTAAAAAATTCCTCTATATTGGTCCCTACAGAACCCATTAACCTGTTGGATCATGGCACTGCATTAAGAACATGAGCACACCTGAATATTCATCAATAAATTCTTTCTGGAGTTGTTTCTCACACAACAGTTTTGTCCTAGACTTCTTTGATCCCAGGTACACCACACTACCTTTGGCCACTGAAATGGAATCTGTACTTCACTTTTACACCTGTTCATTTTTCCATCTAAATCACGTCATCGGTAATCTGCCACTCTCTGCAAATTTCATGAGTTTGAATGATTTTCTCACTTCTATGTCATCAACAATCACGCTAAAGGTGGTATACAGCTACACTCTGCAGGGCCTCCTTCATCCCCATCCATCTTACAATATTGAAATAATTATAAAATTTTACACTTTACTTGTTCATTCTAAGTAGTGGACTAACAGCTTACAATATGTAGGAGTAAGATAGTTTTCTTTTTCCTGGGCCCAAAATCATATTGAGACTTTATCTAATAGCCTGAATGTAGCTGTGTGTATTTCCTTCTCTTGAATTCTTCTTCTCCTACATCATACATGAAACTAATTTTTTATCTCTTTAAAGAGCAGGATGATAATTCAACTCTGCCATGTTTGGACACATAAATTGTCTGAAAGACATCATGTAGGTTGTAACGCTATTGTTAGGAGAGTGCAAAAGGAAAAAAAAATCATATTTCCAGGAGACAATCCTAACACTAGTGTACGAACAGTGCTTTATTTTCAAAAATTTGGTAGGACATGTTATACATTCTTGCATAAAAAGAATGGCCTTTCTCCTGTCAAGGCTTTTTCAGACAATAGGGTTTGGCTGGTCAGAAAGTTACAGAACTCAGCAGAAGTCACCTGATAAATGCTTTTCTTTTCAAGGAAGAAGATAAAGGTCAGGTCAGTGGTTCATATAGGAGATATAACTTTTACTCAAATAATGGTCCCACCACAAGCCACTCACCGAAAACAACAATAAAAAAAAAGACTGCCAGCCTTATTGGTCCCAAGAGATGTCTTCTCAGACCTTCTGATGTCAGGTCACTGCTGACTGTAATGGCTACCATATGAACATTTAAATGCAGAGGTCTAAATGTGGAGGGTCTGTGACAAATTCTTTACATCTTATTTGAATATATTTAGTGCATCACTGTGAAGCTTCTGGCAAAAGGTACTAGTTTGGGCTGGGAACATCTTATAACCACCCATAAGTCACAATATTTTTCAGAAAAAGTCCATTACTTAAACACTGGTTTTGACTTTCTACCACTGCAAGTCCTTCAGGGCATGTGTGTTACAAAGATTTCGGTGATCCACATTTCAGGATTAGCTTTAATTATCATGGTTACAGATCACTTCTTGGGTCATTTCTTTGAGAATATCCTACCCCTTTTGGGTGTCTTCTTCAGTTAGTTACAGATAGAGTCTCGTGAACTGAACAGTTGTAAAACAGAATGCTGGCAATTAAAGGATTTGAAAATAGTCATGAGCCACAATGAATATTTTTCTTGCTTTTGGAATTTTTTGGTAGAATTGCCAACCTTTATGCAGAGAACATCTGTGTTAGTGGAGTAACAGAAATTTCAAAAAACTTACTTATTATCAGTTATGTTTCATGAAGATAAAGCTGTACTTCACAAAGTCTGAAAAAACAGATATAGAGATGGTAGCCTGGTACATCATGCAAAGAATAATACAGAGATGCCTAAAATGGCATCTCATTGCTGAAGACAGCCAAAGATTTTACAACAGTACAGTTATTATCAACGAGTAGCTGGTAAGAACTTGGTTTGAAGTAAGGTTATTCATTCAGCAACGAATCTGAGCTCAAAATAACCTCTTGCCTATCTATATTTCCAGCATGACATGTGAAATGTATGCTGTGATATAATGTCTGTTTCCTTCATTTTAGAAGAGGCCAGAAGAACTAGACAGAAGACTAAAACTTATTACTTAATGTCTGAATGGGGACCACTTCTTTTGATTTGTGATTTATTTTTTTTTTAAAAAAAAGGCAGGCAAAGCTTCAAGTGTCAATAAGTCAAAAGTAAACTACTGAGGAAATATAATTAAAGCTGCAGGATCAACTCACACTTCAGAACACAATAGTTCTCTAAATTCAGCTAGTAATAGCCCCAAGAAACAAATTTCTCTATATTCTGCAATGTATATCAGGAAATTGTAAATGTTAAACAAGGATCAGCTATGAAACAGAAACAGAACAGTGACGAACTAATCTACAGAGGATAAGGAATAACAGTTCTTGAGAAAGGACCCTTTCCAACATGAAAGATCATGGGAGATTAAAGGTGCTCTCAAAAGGGAGAAGCAAGGTCATAGTTATAACATGTACCCCAAGATTTTCCTTTCACATTTATCAAGCAAAGGAAAATAAACCAAGCATAGAGCAGCACACAAGAGATCATTAGTAAGATGATGAAGACAGACTTTAAGTTGCTATAGTAGATCTTTTCTTGTACAAAATTAATTTGGTTGACTCTGCTGCCAAGAGATGTTTGGGAGAGAGCCAAGAGACTTATGGCAATAAATCAACAGGAAAGAAAATAAACACAAATTACAGATATTGTCAGAAAGTTAGTATCTTGCTATCTTGCTTTTCATAATACAAGCTAATTTCTCATAAGTGTTCCAGCTATTTTCACAAAGGACTATTTCTTTAAAAAACGGCATTCACCGTAAGGACAGTTGAGGGGACATTAGTCAAAATAAGCAGAAAGAGACAAATAAATCTTCTCTCTACTCAATACAATGTTAAAAAAACCCAAACCAAACAAAAAAAAAAAACCAACAAAAAAACCCCCAAAAAACGAAACCGCACACACCAAAAAAACCCCAAAACACCACGAACAAACAAACAAACCCCCGCAACCAACACGAAACCGAAACCAAAACAACAAACCACCAAAAACCTGAAGTGAGTGATAATGGGAAGACTGGAATAGGTAGGTCACTTCATGGCCAACTGATGCTTACATTATATTGAGCGCTCACAGCTGGGCTGTTAGCTGTAAGCTGGGCTGACACTGGTCAGTTATCAGAAGAAAGAAGTTCGACAAAACCCCAAGTACTACAAAGCCTGATGGTTAATGTTATCAGTACAATTTGTATCCTCTTTGCAAAATCATGACATTGGGAGACACAAGGACCATTAAAGCCAGTTTCCACATCAATTTTGAAAAAGGACTAGGGTACATGCAGTCATCAAAAAGTCATGACACTTGACTGTGTAATGGGTATGTATTCAGGAACGCAAGTAATTACATTCTGTCTTTTCTAAAAAGGTGTCCATTTTTTTCCATCCTGAGAATTCATTCTTTCATAGAATCTACTCTGGTGCAGAAGTGTGTATAATTTATAGTGTATTATATCACAGGAAAACAGGACATTTTTAAAGGAAAAGGGTGATCTCTCTATATATACAGCTTTTGAAAAATATTAACAACTTCTGATAAAATTGCCATATAAATACAAGATATAAATTAGCATTATTATAACAAGCAACAAATATTTCCTTATTTGAGAGGATCTTCTTTCTACACAGCAAAGAGAAAGATCTAAGAACCAAACTGCCCATTATTCCATGTCAAGGAGTGCACTTACAAGCAAATTAAATGGATAATTTAAAGTAAAAGTAATACAGAAATCTCACTTTCCCCTTCCCCTCCCTCCTCTGCTCATATATACACCACACGAGAGAGGTAAGGTGCTTAACAGTATGATAAAATGATACTCCAATAGCAGCCACTTTAGGGAACTGACTTCCAGCTTCCAGTCGGTCTTTAGGTTGGCCTTATTGCTTAGGTTGTACAGTCAGAAAGTTATTTAGCTGTACGCATTATGTTCTGAGTGGGCTGAGTGCATGTAATTTATGACTGTTGCACTTTAATGCATATTTAATAAAGCTGCAGACATTTATACACCAAATCAACTGTGTCAATTTTGTTTGCTTTGGGAGGATGGAGATGTCCCATGGCAATGCTGACACTCCTAGTGAGAGATTTAAATTGTAAGACATTTCATTTGAGAGGAGAGCACTTTTAATATACGGTAGCTTGATACAGCAAAAATAATCAGCAAGGGCTGACTAACAGATACAGGCAATAAGAGAAATAGAATAAGTCTTGTAAAGAGTCTCACCTTTTGCTTTCAGACAAAAAGAAGGAAATTGGATACTGGCTGGCTCAGAAAACCCCCAACCAACAACCAAAACTGACGACTAAATTTCATTTCACCTCAGGTTTTAAGGGGACAAGAGGAGGGGATGGAAAACAGGGAAAGGAGGACAATCTTTCTAAATAAGCATTGTCTATAGAAGTTCTGAGCATCATTTCTTTTTTTTATGCAAGGACCACTACATAAATAAAAGTGACTTTTCTTCTCTGCCATTCAGATTGACTGCAGAAGCAGCCTCTGTCTCCTGATTGCTGTTCCTGTATTTAGATGCAGAGGTAAATCGTTCTGTTTTTTTAATGATATGAGAGGCATGCCTTGCAATATTAATTGCAGTTTTAATCTGAGATATTTGTACCCATTACAAGGAAGATGTATTTGCATTTCATTTCTTCTTATGCTTTTCAATCAAATCAATGAAAGTGTGAGGGCAACAGTATCAACTGACTCGATGGTTTATAAAGGCTTGCAAGATATCTTTCAACCAGTAAGGAAGCCTGCGCTGAAACTAGCTGTTATTTGAAGGGTAGATCTGGACTGCAGTCCTTCTTCTGACAGTCTTTCATGTGGATCTACTTTACCTAGCCAAGCCTCAATACTGCTAATAGCCTGGAGGTCTGCAAGACAGATTTTGAGAGACCATGCCAAGTTGCATACTGCTGCAGCTATACAGCTATCAGTAGCCAAAGCAGATAACTTGAAGATGTGTGGGTACGTCAGAGCAGTGATTTCAGGGTAGCCATGTCCTCAAATGTCCAAGTTTTGTACACCTTTGATGGTATGAATATTGCTGCTGAATCAGGTTGTGTATTTGAACCTGAAGGTATGTTTAGAGAATTACTTCTTTCTTTATAGTAGATGTGAACTGCTCTGCTGGGTAACGAGCCAAGTAGTGACATATATATATGCATTGTATTTGATTGAGGAGCCTAAAATCTGAACTAACCAACACAGCTAAGAGGTGTTAAAACCACAAAATCCTTCTTAGACAAGAATGCACTGAGACATATGCAATATATATTCTGAAAGAATTGATGACAAAAAAATATGGTCCTAATTGAAACAACTATAGCACTCAACAAAAATGTGTCAGGATATCTGTACTTTTTCTGTAAAAAACCTAAGACACACAGCCATTTAAATTGGAATATTTTTTTCTTTAAAGAACACTAAGGAACACAGGGGACAAAAATCTGACTCTAGGAAAATCAGTGGGAGCTTTGTCATGAATGTCAACAGACCGGGATTTCACCTGGTAAGGGTGCTTTGCTCTTACACATCTGATTATTGTTATTCTTTCTAAGTCTACGTAAACTCACTCCTTGTACTAATGATGACATTTCACAATGTTCACATATACACGGCATGCATCATATTTATTACTCTCAAAACTTAGGGTTGTGTTAGAAAATTACTGTTCCTCATGCTCAGTTAGAGAGAGAGGGAACATTGTCTTTCAATCAGGGAACTGGGCCCCTCTGGAGCCCCATGATTCCTAATGGGACACAAAGCTTGAAAGCAGGTTTGTGTGTTAATTAATGTGTGTGTACAAACAGGTAAGAGTGAAATATCCTGTTTTTCTTGAATTTCATGTTATATCTCCATTCTTTTTTTTTTCCCCCAACTGATTTTCCAGATTTCTTTCTTGTCTCCCTTACAAATATTTTCAAAAATGTTCAGTAATTTTGGCTTGGATTTTTTTTAAACTTGTTCTTTTAGTCTAATTTCTACCTCCCCCCCCCCACCACCACCAAATGCTAAGGCTTTCCATCATTACACAGAAAGAAAACATATATAATACAAGCTAGATAAGGGCTAAAAAAATTGACCCCGCGTGTATGTAGTGTTTTCCAGTCTGAGAAGCAAAAAATGTGACCAAAAAGCCACATGTGGAATAAGTTGTTTTGGAGACAGGTTATTTTTGCTATAGCATTAGAGTACAGTATGCTATGGGTTGCCTATTCTGATAGCATGATTTATTCCTGCTTATTTGGTGTCACTGACTCTATCCTCACTGTGGATGATTACAGTACAAAATCATTTAAGGTTACAAAACCCTGTTAAATCAATACTCTTCAGTCCAGCAGCTCAAGGGTGTAAAAAATACACTGTTTTCTATTCTACTGTATATATTTAAATTGGACCTTGGGATGACCATTTATTACACTGCACGTTATGGGTTCCCAAAAATAAATGACTTTTTGACACAAACTTCCAGGCTTTCTAAATCCAGCTTCCACACTGCTTGAGGCTAGAAATTTCATCTAAATATTATTGAATTCCAGCACAACATTAGCATGCAGAGATATTTACAATAACACAGCCATTACAACTCAATCAAAAGCTGATTTCAGCCAGAATTATGCAGAATTAAATCTTGCAGGATTCAAATTATTAAAAATCAGAGACTCAATAAAGTGTGGTCTAGAAGTCCCATTTATCAAGGGAGCAGAAATGCCTCTACAGTTATAGTGACTTTTTCATATATATTCTGCAAGAATTTGCATGCATTTTAAAAGATCTGGGTTTAATTCTTACGGAATTCAAGTAACTATACTATATTTATATGGCAATAGAAGCCAACTCAGAATCATTTCTTTATGTTTTCCTTTCTACATATCACATTTTAAATACATTAAGTTTTTTTTTCTGGTTCCCACTGGGTAGAAAAATGCTAAGCCAAAATACAAGAAATGTATGTATGTTTGGTTCCAACAAAAGCTGAATCAACATACTGTTAAAAGTAGTTAGAATGAATTCAAAGCAACAATTAAAAAGAGCATTGCTATGCAGATAATGTACTGAAAGTAATCTCTCACTTATTATACTTGACCAGAGTGATTGTTTTCAAAATTCAGTATATTCATTTTGGCCTTTTTCCAGCTCACCAAGCAAGGGTGAGAGAGACAAGCAGGGGCAGAGAGTCCAGTTCTCAACAGTAAGGCACCTCTCACTCCGTATACTCTACTTAGCCCTCTTCTCTTACCTCTTCCCACTCAAATTCTTCAAACAAAACACCCCATAAGCAATTTCAGGATTTTTCTTTGACCTATTCTATGTGTGATGGAGGGAGTCCTGGCACCTGTCTCACTGTGAATCCTTTTCATCCCTTGCTTATCTCCAAACCACAGCACTAAGATCCTAACCCATGCCTGCAATGCTCACAGGTAAACCCAGAGTCTGGCTTGGCCCTTATAATATAAAGGTAAGTAAAGGAACAGATCTTCAGCCAGTGACTTTGACACTCATTTTTCACCAAGTGAACATTTAGTTACAGAATGGTAATACTGACTTAAAACCAGAAGTTATCAATTCCCCTGGTTTTACCCCTCCTCTAGAAATGATGTCACCTGCATTTCTCAGTAAGTTCCAATTGGTTTTGTATTAAACAGATGTAATGAAATAATGTCATATGCAGAAGCTAACTGCTCAGTCTGAACTCTTCTTTAATTTGAGAGATTATTAAGAATTACCAATGTCAGTGGTGAAATACCACAGTTGTAATTCCTGTGTCATGGCCCATTTTCACAGTAACCAAAATAGTCTAAATAACCAAAGACTACATCATACACTGATGCCAAAAGAAAATATCCTGTGCATCTACACAACGAGAATTAACCTTGATCACAGAGAATTTTCCTAGGGAATTAAAGAACTGAGTTGCCTTCTTCCTCACCTAAGCTACAGAGGATGAAGCCAGCTGATACTAAAAAGTTACTGGCTAAAGTAGCACCATAAGCAGCATCTGTAGTACTCTAGGCAGGACAAACATAACCATGGACCCCGCTTCTTGATGCTCTCTTAACTAATCCCTGTCTTTTGTCCTGCAGTAGACATTGTGAACACACACAGGCTCTCCAAGCTCTGTCTTTGTGAACCCAGACGTCAGCAGCTCTGCTGCTTTTATGGAACCAGTTTCTCCAGTTCTGTCATCACACAATCACTTCATCACATGCAGTGCAACTCCTGCAGCTTACACTACATGAAGATCTGATGTCAGGCTTTCTGCTCTCATGACTAGAGAGGGAGGATTTGCCTCCAATTTGCCATATTCTAACTTTAATTTCATTCTTATTTAAGATTAATTTCAAATTGACCAATAATTCTTTAAGTAAACAGCTCAAAATTAAAAGGAAATAAGCTCAGTCAGCAGTAAGAACAATCCAACAGCTAAACCACCACTAAGAAAAGGTGTTAAAACACCATCTGTAGGTATATTTAAAAAGGGATTATAGGACACACTGAAGATTAGGTGATCTAACATCCCTTCTAGATGTAATCTCTATGATTCTATTGTTCAATTGGCTTAGCAAAGCACAACCATATTAAAGGCAGTCGTAAAGTCCAACAGTGAAGGCTTTCTCAGGCAAAATTGCCATTGACTGAACAGGGAACTGTCATAAAGTAGTCAACGACCATTTGATCCTTTACTTATGACCCATAAGCCTAAAACTATGCGTTACTCAGTTGTATTGCAACCACTTTTCTCCCTCCTTTTTTTGTAATTAATATTGCATTTTGGAGAACATATAAAAGGAAAAATGTTACACAGTATCGGCCAAAATTTGACTTTGATTTAGGATATTGAACACCATTCAAGTTGATGGAAGCTACAGGGGCACACCTAAAGGCAGAATTTGCCCCTACATGATAATATAAAATTATATAGCAGAAGAGGGTGAAAAACTAAAATAAGGAATTAAGTAATTTAAAAGTAGAGGTTGCAATTTCTATCAGAATTTTAATGTCTACAATTGCAAATATATTATGCTTTTTGACATGTCCAAAGAAAAGTGATTATTTTCTACTCAGGGAACATATTTTAGTGTCACTTAAACTTTTATGTTATAACAAACTTCAGAAATGAGCCTTTCCTAAAAGAAAAGAGATTGTTTCTTTATATTGAAATGATTCTTTTTTTTTTTCGTTATTTCCCAGTAGATCTCTGAAATAAAATGGTAAAATTACTACATGGAAAGTATGTGTGCATGTGGGTGCATGTGCGTACGTGTCAGGGAAAGGGAATTATTTTCTCAAGCAAATAAAAAAAGTGCTCTAAAATCTTTAAATCACATTTATGAAAGCTAATACTTTTAATAGACTTTAGTATGGATGGGAAGAAATTTTCATTCACAAATGGATAGATGAATTAAGACACATAATCAGACATAATTAAATTTATTTGCAAGTATACAAAGAGATCTAATTCAGATATCCCTTATGCAAGTACTAAGTTAACAACAATGCATCAAGAAATCATCTCTGATATTTTTGGCCCATTACATTTCTTTAACATAAAGGAAATTATCAAATAAGATCTTGAGATAGCATTTGGTCATAAAGAGATGTACATTTTATTGCACCATCTTTCACATCCTGTGTTCCTCAAAGTATTTTAGAAACCAATATCTGAGGCATATGTAGACACTGGAAATTAATATCGCCAGAATTTAGCTTTGAAAATTATAGCTTGTTTTAGTGATAAAAGAAAAACACTGCCAAGAGGAAAGGAGTTTCAACTTTCCCTCTCAACATTAATCAAGAAGAAGGAATCTTCCTTTATTCAAGGCAGCCACCACTGATGGGCTGGACGGAGCGTACCTTAATGTCTGAAAACCTGGAACCTTTTTAATCCTTTAATATGGCTTGCAACACCATGGACTTCAAATGGTGGAAGAATGAAAACTCTATTAAACTACAGATGAGCCCAGTTTTTTTTGGTGACTGAGGTGACAATTCTTCCATCCAGGCATAAACATGCTGAACCCCATACAAACTGAATATTTTTCCAACTCATTTTGGTGCATTTACAGGCATTACTGAAACAACAGTACTAAGAATACACTCTTCCTCAGGTTTTATTTCTCATGCTCTCAAACAGTATGAGACGAATAAAAACAAGGAGAGACCATGAATTTTTGTAATTCCACAGCACCTACCACAGAAGTTTTTGAAGCTATCTAATGCAAACTGGAGGTATAATTCTCATTTAAATTAATGGGGAACCGGTACCTAGGATCAGCCATAACAAATATATTATCATCACAGCTTACGCTAGTCCATCTCAACTGAATTGCTTTCTGACAGTAAAACAATAAAAAAATTGTTCCATACAATTTATAGTAAATAATTCACAACAAAAAGATGAACAAAAGTTGTGTTAAAAGAAAATGAATGAAAGATGAATGAAAATTCTGTTAAATAAATATATTAGAACCAGTAAATTAAAATAAGAATATTCTCTGCTAAAAATAGAATTGTTAGAAAAATGAGTTTATTTCTTAATTTTCAAATATATTCTTTTCTACCCTGCAGAAGCTTACATAATTTCATTTTCTCTCTATCAGGCTAGAAAGCCTTAGAATCAACACTTATCTTGACTTTCACTACTTTTAAGGACTGTCAATTCAACAAGCTTCACTTACATCTAGTTTATTTTCGTGGGATTTAACCCAGGCCATTTCTAAATGTTACAAAAATTACTTTGTATGATATATTACTTATTTTAATCAAATACATTTTTTTCTAATTGTCACTGCTATGGCAAACTCGCAGGGGATGGTCTGACTTGTGTACATTTCTGACAGTGAAATCGGTAACAACAGCTGCTTTGTGCCAGCTAGCGCATGTACCGTACCTCTCAAGCCTTGTCATTCACATCTCCCCTAATTACCAAACATCTGCTTTCCATTTCCATTAACACTGCACTACCAGCTTGTCTAGTTTAATACCAATGACTCTTGACCTCCCCCAAGGAAGACACTTTCTGTCAAAATTCCCCCAAAAGAAACCAGCTCTGCACACTAAATTTGTATTTAAAAAAACCCACAAAACACTTCCCAAAGGAAAAGCCTCCTGCAATCAAATAAATAAGATTAAAAGTAATTTTGAACAAAAGCAAACATCCTTTGCAAATTGTGCTTTATGTCTCCAAGAAGCTTAATATCTTTAAGCCCAGAAACATGAATATTCAAGTGTAACATACAAAGCAATGGGTTACATGACAGGTTACAGTAACAGCCTATAGGTTAGGGTGACTGCATATCTGGCAAATATAGAACTATTACCTGTAATGATATCTGTCTACTTAAATAGAGACCATAATGGAAGGTCCCAACTGCCTTTATTATTTTTTTAATTATAGGTTATTATAATGGTGTTAATGTTCACTGGTTAATCCAGGATCCTAAAATTGAAAAGAATTATGACTCTATAACTTACAGCAATTCTTTTTCTTTATTCCAGGTTGTGATCTCATAAAAATTTATTCCTATTTGGAAATCAGATGGTACTTAAAATATTTAATAGCTTCATTTTGTTTTCAAGTTACAGTACACTATAAAAGTACAAGAGTAAAAAAAAGGTTAAAAAGGGGGAAATGTCTTATTTTAAAGTGACTGTAGAATATACCCATTGCCCTCAAAATCACAAAGAAGTCTACATTTCCTTTAGCCTTGGTGACATTCTTACCCTGGACAATGATACACAAATCAAGACAATGTGTTTCTCACGTTGAAATCTATGGAAAAAAAGGGGGTTATATTGTAGAAATTCTGATAATAAATGTGAGAAAATCAAGCTGAGTGTCTCCCATTTTCACAATCATGATTTGACTCATATTTCTTTTTCCACTCCAAAGTTTTTCGTACAGTTACTTCATTAACTATGAGGCAAACAACCACAATATAACCAGGCATTTGTTTGCCTCTCTAACCCAATAATACAGTTCCTTAAAATGTCGGCAGTAGGTTCATTGCCTTTTACAGTACAGCTAGTTTCCACTAGGGGAATGGACACTCAGGAGAGATTTGCACCACTGAAAACATAATTCTAGAACATAGTCCTCAAATCTGTCAGATACTAAATGTTCAAGTTTAACTTTATTAATGAATGGGAAAGATAAATTGTTGATGTCAGGAGAAGGAAAACCAAAAAGCAATAATACAACATCTTGCTATTTTGTACGAGTAAGTATAAAAGAATTCATAGTACTTTGCTGCAGGAAATTGCAGTAGTATCAGCTTAATGTCAGTGGATGCCACCATGGACAATGAAACAAAGAGAGTTAAAGAGAGGAGTGTGGTTTAGGGGGGGTTCAGTGTATTTTGGTTGGGTTTTTTTAATAAGAAAATAAGGTGACAGGATAAAATGCTGAAAAAAATGATGATAAAAACTGTGGGGTTTCAATGTATAGTATCTTCCTAATTGTCAGCCTCCCTGAAGAACCTATCACAGAAAAACAGTTTAACGGAAGGAGAAAAAATGATCTTTTAATCTCAACAATAAAAGCATTCCAGCCTTTGTATCTGCTGACTTACAAAAAAGTGCTTTCTAACAACAAAAGATGGAGCAGTAATTACATAAATCTCTTCATTCTTGATGAAGACACAATGGAGTATAAGGAAATCAATAGTGTTTCTGCTGTAATTCTTGTTTTTATTATGAGCTGAAAGCAAACTTGTTAAAATTGGATTCTGCTTCTTGTGTGTGTATGCCTGTGTGTATGAAAAAAAAAATTAAGATCCAACAACACCAAAGCAAGAGCATGCAGCTTTTAAAAGCTTTGAAATTCTTTTCCCACTATAATACTTATAAGACTTATGACGCTGTGAAATCTTACATTAGGAAATGGGTATTATAAGAGCCATTTAACATTTTACATATATCTTGAAAAATTGATAGCAACACAAAAAATACCATTTTGGTGGTTGTTCTGCAGACAGCCAAAATGCCTAAAGGTTACCAACAGAATTGAAATCCATGTATTAAGTAAACTAAATGCACCCTGAAGTCAAATGTTTCCACCTTATTTTCAATAAATTGGCTGTAATGATTTTATCCCACAACATACATTTATAATATATGCCGCTCAAGAATGAGTAATACTGTTGATTTTGCAAAGAAAAGGTGGAAATTATTGCATTTAAAAATAATTAATAGATGGGTCTGCATACCTTTGAATTAAATTAAAAGAAAAATATTTCTTTTTTGTGGAGATGATTGCATTCATATCCTGTTTGGTGTGAAAAGTAGATTCCAAAAAGCTTTTAACTAATTTGTTCAATTTGTTTCAAAGCCAACATGAATAGGCTTGGTGCAAATTCAGATTCATTAAAACTTAATTAATATGCATCATTATGCAAATGAGGTTGCAGTTAATGAGTTCTTAAAAGAAGCTTTCTTTAATTAGTTCAGTTTTAATGGCATCATCATTTATCTGACTTGTTTTTAAAGCCACATGACATACAAAAAGTGACCATCCTCTACAATGTTGCAGTTTTCTGTTTCCTAATTGTGTTTCATCTCAATTCTTTAATGCTGAAAACTTTGAAAAAGTTAAATGTTTTGATGTTCAGTTCTACTGAATGTTATTTCAATTAAAAATACACTGTTTTGTTTAGACTAGAGATATGTCTCTCTTCTTTTTAGTTATTTTTGTCTCCTATTATCTAGTCACTGGTTTTTTTCAGTATCCATACAGAAGAGGAAAGATACATAAATGTAGTATGTAAGTGGGATGATTTAGTCTATGCATTATTAGTGGAGTTCACAAGGTTATATCTATACTGACAACACTGTACTAAAATATGAGTTTTCCTTGAGAAGCAGAACTACGAAGAGAATCAGAGGATAAATGTTGGTGTGAAACTAAACAGGTTAAACAATTGCCTTGAGAACTGAAAAGACAAAAGTAATGTAGTTACACATGTCTGTAGCTTCAAATCTGGAAGCTTCAGAAATATAATAAGTTTTAAAACATCTTTAAATCTTCAAAATATTGTGCTACATAATTACAATTATGTTTTGACAAGATTTCTTCAGAAATGTAAGTTCTATGAGGGGAAAAATTATAACTCTTTTACAAGGGTGTCATTTGCAATACAGCAAAGAATGATTCTTAAGAGTATGAGACTAACAGGATCTCTGCAATGAGCTAGTCTGACCACCTGCGTATGGGGATCATCAGCAGTCATGAGACTTCTGTGCTTGCTTGTTTGAACATCAAAACCTTTACAACCTAGTTTTTAGGTAACAAAAAAACTGCTTGCAGTGACAGTAAACTCTTTGGAACACTTTCTTGAAACAGACATAATTCAGTAGAGTGCTGGCCTGTAACTACGGATTCAAGTTACAAGTAACTGGAACATTTGAGGCTGATTCCAAAAAATTACACACCTGTGGTTTGCATTTGTTTACAACTCCGGTTCTGATAGGCAATCAGATTGGTTGTATCAATAACACGTACCAAGTAGGAATTTTGAATGCCCTTTTTTTTTTTTTTTTTTTATTCATGTCTAAACCAGAATGAATTTATGTCAACACAAAGACTGCTTATGTTTCCAGTGAGCTCTGGATCAGGCTGTTGGCATGTCACATGTTAAGGGAAAATGGGGTTCTACATAGCTACTCTTTTCCGTTTACATCTGTAGAGCTGTTTGCATGAGGAGGGACAATTTACCTCACTACATACTTGAAGGATCAGGCATGCAGCAGATAATTCTTTCCATCATCGTTAGTTATTGACTGCTGATTTATAGCGGTACTTGTGAGAGGACAGTTACGTTCCTAATAACCCTGTCAGTGGTGGTCCTTTTTCCAGGCTGCTCCTCATTCAAAAGCAGATCACTACAGAAGCTGACGAGATGAAACAGCAACAGGCAATAGATATCGAGGTCTCTTGGCTTCAGTGTATGCAGCACAAGAAACCATATCTTTAAGAGAGGTTTTAATGTGCAAGGATGAACCTAGTGAGATCATATCATGCCGAGGAGGCCATCTAGGAAAAGGCATGAAGGTGATTATGAAATTTTGGTAGAAAATATAATAAAGGAAGAGGGAGAATATAAGATCTGGGCAGTGAGGAAGAGTTCACATATAGAGGCAGATAAAACGTTAACAGTACAGGGGCACCTGAATATCATTAGCAAGCACTTGCAAAATGTTTGGAATTCAAGCAGTTTAAGTGACAAAAGGAACTGAGAAGCAGGGAAGAAAATTCAGTCTTTTGATGATTAACCAGTTTTGCCAAATACAGAAAAAGGAAAACAGTATATCAGCTCCAGCTTTCCATCACATCTGGACTTCTCTTGGAGAGCTGCAGCTTTATTTCGGCTGTGATTCTCAGACAGCTGGACAGACCCATCAGAAGAGTCCAACACAGATCTACTCTATCTTCTATGAGAACTCTACTATGACCTTTTTCTCTGTCATTCCATGCTTCATCTATGTCTACCTTCACACTGGTCAAGCACTGAAGCTAATCAGGAAATGCTTCACCAGTTATCTTCAGCCTTTTTAAAACCAAAAAATCCTAACCAAACATTTTGAGAGATAAACTGATACAGAATATGTTTTATAGATGTTTAGCTTCCTGGACAGGAAGGTTCAGCTACTCAAATGGTGGTTCACTCCACTTCCATGAGTGCTTTGCATGGAAGTAGATAATGAAATCCCTAGTGCAGACATGAGAGGATGCAGAGTGTTTTGTCTTGCCTACTGTAACCTCCTGCATCTGAGAAGAAAGCAGGGGTTAAAAGCTGTGAACTTTGTTGCCTGGAAGAACAGAGGATTCAACAGAGGATGGGTGGACAAAATTCAGGAATTTCCAGGTACCAACTGCTACACCGATCATCTATACAGTCCCACTATTTTAAACATTTCTGTCTATGACTTTTTAATAATCAATTGCCAAACACTGTTATTAAATAGCAAACATTTTGACAGGACAAGTTCCCCTTCTTTCTTTTATTCCTTTTATCATAATATATTACAACTAATTAACATAATTTCTATAAGAGGAATAGAGTTCCTCCACCCACAAGTTGTTCTACCATTTGAAGCTTGGGTCAAATACCTAAAATGTCACACTTTCGTCATTAAATTGATGTTTTAATCCTCCTTAATACATGACAGAAATGAGCTGTCAATTACAAGAGGAATATTGACATTTTATTCCTGACATCATTTTCAATGGAAGGAATAAAATACCAATTAAACAACAATTATACACCAAGGTATGACATGTTATATATTTGACATACAGTATAATAATAATAAAAAAATCATTTCTTACTAATAGAAAGGAGAATAGGAGTTTATTAAGAACATCAATTACCTCTTGTCTTGATTCTTTATCTTTGTACACCTTAATACTCCAGTGGGAGTTATGGCCCAAAAACACAACACCTGCCTCTTAAGTTAGGAATAGAGGAAAAATACTCAGGAAATGTTAGAAGAGGCAGTGACTGATTTCTGAACTTGGCTCTGGAGAGTTCCAAGAAGGATGGAAGTCTTTCTGCAGGGACAGAGACAGAACTAAAAAAATATAAGCAGAGATTAAAATAAGAATAATTTTGGGAAAGTTACTTCCAGTTGCCAGTGCTTCCTCTTTGATCATGATTTCTTTTAACTTTCAGCACACCTCAATCTGTGCTCACATGTTCAGGAAATGTTTCCTGAGATGCAAGGAAAGTGCTGTACCAGCAAATCACATAATTCCAGGGGATTCATCTATGCTGGATTCCCAGCAGAGCACTGAGAAAGGAATCTGCCATTAGTACCAGCTGTGTGTATACCACACAATCGCTCTCTGGTGATTGCAAGGAAAAGGCAAGTATTGGTTGAACTCAGTTGTATCTTTCATTTTAGAGACAGCAAACGGCTATAATGTGTCAGGTCCTTCACAACTTCCAATGCCAGCTCTTTGTGAGAAAGCTTCCTTGTAATAGGCTTGAATAAAACCCATCATCTTGGTGGACTGACTGCAGAATGAGAAAATCTGTCTATGAACCTAGGGTAGGTAGAATTGCTGCATCTTCCCTAGCTCTCATAAATTAACATTAGAAGGTTTATTCTGCCATTAAGATAAGACGGATTTCAAAGGATGGTTTTCTAATTTAACAGGGTAAAAAATTTTAGAATCCATTTTAATTTGCCTTTATAATTTCACCACTGAGTTTCACTGAGACCATGACTAGGCCTTATTTTAAGCATTTATAAAGGCATTTCCTAGACTTAAGTTCTTTAATTATAATATTATTTTTTTTAACTGTGGATGATAATAGGAAAAATTCCAATCTCAGACCCCACACATTGCATAGAAGGTCTCAGTAGGACATTGTTACGAAGCCTGAGAATGTCTCGCAAAATGTATTCAGCAGGATACAGCCAACAGACACAGTCCTGTACTCAGGTATCCACACTCCAGACTGGATGAGTTATATTTATATTCATCTGAAAGCTTCATTATCCTTCTGAAGGTGGAAGAAAACCTTAATCTGAACAAGAATCAGTCCCTAGACTGTTATTAGTGTCTTTCGAGTACAGATAAGAAAGCTTAATTCTGATTTTATGCTCAAGTAAAGAAGAAATAACTCTAGTGGAAACTTGTGTGAAAGCATACAGGATGAGTTACCATGGCTCCAAATTTTACTATCCATCAGTTGTGTTCTGGAAACCCACCAAATGTGTACTCCAAACTATCCCAACTCAAAAGAAACCTTTTTTTTTTTTTTTTTTTAAATTTACTTTTAATATGCTAACCTATGGACAATCAGTAACTCATTAACTGCAGTATCTCTGACTCTTTTAAACACAGTGACACACATCCCCCCTCCATTTTTCATTTTGCACTCTTCAGTAAATCAGACTTCTTCATCTACATTAACGCAAGAGATAGATAGTTGTTGTCACTTGATCTTACCCTCAATTTTTGCATCATTTTCCTCTGGTGGAACTGATATACTTAGCAAACATCCTGGGACACCATCTCCATTACAAACCTCTACAATCTTTTTGCCATCGAAACAGCTGTCTCTCAGACTCAAAAAAGGTCTTCAATAGTGACACCCTTTCTTAGCCTGGATGCTCTCAGGTGATTCTTCTTAGCAAATACTTTTCCTTTGTTTGCCCCTAGGCATCCTATCTGTAGGTGTTATTTCTCTCACAACTGATCTGGCAGGCTAACTAACAAAAGCAAAAATACATTTTTATTTATGAAGCACCCAAGAAAACTTTGTTTATTTAGTTGTAAAACACTGTAAGGGGTAAGCAGTAAATGGAAAGAGAACATAAAACTGATGAGCGCTTACCCTCTATTCCCTACTGATGCTTCTACTTAGCCCTGCTTAGCATTTCAATCTATATAAAGTCAATGGGCCATATAACCTTCTTCTATATACACTAACCAATTAACATTATTCTTTAATAGGAAGAAGTTTAGGGAATTCTTTTTCCAGTTTGATTCAAAGTAACATTGTTACTAAACAACAATGGTGATGGGTGCAAGAAGATGCACTTGTTCCATGAAGACACCTGACACCTAAACTACTGAAAATATGCATTTATTTTCAATAATAGAGCCATTTAAGCAGTAGTTTCTTAACATTAAGTAAATGGTCAAGATTCCTATTACAACAGTTACAGCAAAATATGTGGTCCTCGAAGTAAAGAGTCACAACAAATAACACAAGATAAAACAGGAATGAGCTAATGCCAACAAGGATGAATCACCTCCTGGAATATGGGAGAGGGGGAAGTGGGTTGCCCGAAACTAACCTAAGACTAATTAGCATGGTAAAAATCACAGCCCTGGGAGGAGACCTTACATGCTGATGTCAGACCGCCTTTGTATAATGAACCTAGCCACTAATCAGAGTATGTGTAGAAGTGCATTAGTTTCACATCGACCAATGAACAAGATTTGTGTAACTTTTTCCTTGTTGTAAACTGCATAAAAAACTACAACCCCTCTGAAGAGGTGTGCTAGATTTGCATATTATTGCCTGGCACCCCTTTCTGTACAGAACCGCATTAGAGGTTAGAAGGCAGATCTTAACTCTGCTCATTGGCTCCTGCGCAACAGGCACAAACCTAAACCCTGATTGAGGGACAACAAATATTAAACTTACAGGACTACTTAGGTAACCATTAACTTAAAGATTTTAAAAATATACAGTAAGGTATAGTAAAGTAAAAGAGATTCAGTCAGGCTAAAATAAAAAATTACTTTGCTTGTCTTTTTTTTTTATACGGGCAATGAAAATAAATTTTTGCAGTCCATTTTTGTTCAGACTGTGTTTATAACTCACTTCACTTGCAGTTGTTCAAGCACAAAAATAATGCCTGTTTGCTTGCAAACCCTTCAAAGGAAATAGATTGGATAGTTCTGGTGGTGAAGTTGGGTTTTGGTATTTTTTGCTCCCAAGAGTCTAATATTGGATTACTTTGAGGGAAATTTATCTTGTTGAAGCCTAGGTTCAACAATTGTAGTCGGTACAATCTTTTCAATATTCTTTTCGTCTTACTACTGCAATATGGTAGTACGATGATTTGAAAATATGTCTTTAATATCACCCAAAACCAGGGCTCAATTTACATTATCTTTGCTCATTCCAGTATTGCTTCTTTAATTATGCTTTTTAGGACTTCATTGTGGAGGCTGTCAGCTACACCATCCTGAAGAAGAACAGTGCCTCAACAGTGAGAAAATAGCCCAGTGTCTTGCAGATCTCAAGCCATGCCATCTGTTTATTAAGTATTTCTGGAACCTCATTCTTATTTCATAGCAGAGACATGCTTGCCTGCACCTGCCTTTCAGAAGCAAATAAAAGCTTCTTAAAATAATAAAAGCTTCTCAAGATTCTTCCCCAGGGTTCTTCCCACCTGTCTTTACTTTTAAAACAGTAAATGGCAAATGTAGCAACACAAAACAGGTGAGATTTTTCCTCATATGGGAAGGATGGCGTGTAAAAAAGTGCTCCGGCCATCTTCTCATTGGCTTCTTGTGTACAACATGGGCAGCCATACCAATCATTTAGACATGGAGTGGGAGAGATTACAATGGTAATTTAGGCTTGGTGAGAGTTGATAATGCAGGAAACTGATTAATTGATTTAGTAACACAGCAGAGTAGCCCAGTATTATTAATTCTGACCACTAAATCAGGAATAGGCAGATGAGACATTTTTTGAACAGTTAATAAAGAGGAAAGCCCAGGACTAAATGGCAACAAAGATATAATGTATTGAATTAACAATGCTGCAGGACACAAGCTGTCCAACATTTCCTTAGAACACAGCACCAAAGACTCTGGATTTAGATGAAGACGGTAACTAAGGAGAAAGCTATTTCAGATTTAATTCTGATTAGTTTGATCTGATTTAAAATCTGAATGTGCAAAGCAGTTTGAAAGTTACTGTGAAAAGATTGCCATCTGAAAAACAAGGGCCTTGGGAATATCCCTTAACCTCTCTGAGTTGCTTCCAGCTCAGATGGTTGGCCCAGCCAATTAAGATCGTAAACTCTTGAAGCACAGAATGACTTCACACTATATATTTAATCAACATCTAGCATGATGAGGCTTTAATTTTAGTTAAGGTCTTCACCTAAGATTGCATTGTAAATAGTAATGTTTATTGACACTTATTACAAACTTGCCATCACCTGGTCTGACTAATAATGGGCAACCTGATAATGTGCGAGGGTCAAATAGTTTTGTTGTTACACATTTTTGATTCATTTTTAGGCCTAACGAGAAGATATTTCAGGTAATAATGTTTGGTTAATATTAAGTGTTCACAATTTATATTACACAGTGTAAAGATGTAAAACCAGTCCAACTAAAATACAATTTCTCTGAACATGGACCACTGCATCTAGGTTAAAAAAAAATGCAAATAATTGGGACATAGTGGCTAACTACTACACAGCCATCTATATGAGAGAATGGGAAGTCACTTCCTTCCATCATAACTCTACAGTTTCATATTTCTCTGCCATAACACAAAAGCAAAAGCAAGAGCAATGGAATTAAACAAAAACAAATTTTAAACTGATAACTGCAACTCCATGCCAGAAAAAAACCCCAACTCTTTCCCCTGAAAACAGGAGTTTGGCAGGATTAAAATAAGTTAATTATAAATGTACATGGATAGAAATATATTTAATATCAGATAAAATATTCAGTACCCAATTAAAACAATCAGTATACTTCATCAGACTGCTGGATATGAATCAACTGGAAGGCCTTGTCTAAAGCATAATGTTAGTATGCCTCAGTTAACGTGAGCCAATTAGCAGATTATACATGTTGGCAGAGATGAGCACATGACTAGTTTAGCATGTCCTGAAGGCAAAGTTCAACTTAGGTTTCCTGTTCTCTAAACACAAAATTTATGTTGCTGTCTACACAAGGCCTAACAAATTTTGGATTAAACTGCTGTCCTGGAGTTCCTTATAATGTCCACTGATGCAGTTGCTGCCAGTTACAGATAGGATATTGGACCAGAGAGATTTAGAAATACTCAGCCTGGCATCCTGGGTAACAAATCTACAAGAGAGCTGCTTAGCTGAAGTTCAGGATCCAAGCCAGTCCCATCCATCATGACCGATTTTTTCCAGGAGAACTAACTGTGGGTGCTCAGTCATGAATAGCAAATCATTCTCTCTCTGTTACCAGCCAAGTTTGGGACGTTCCTCTGAACCTTCACAGGTCTACAAAAACATTTCTATTTCCTAAAGTGCAGCAGTTTGGGGGACCATCACTTAATGCATCAATTTTCTCCCTGAATCACATGGAAGTACGCAGTGTCAGAATCACTTTTACTCAGTGGTAACCTTGGGTTAAGCCACATGGTATTCCCACAGTAAAAGAAATTGTACGTGTTTTCACTTGCAAGCTTTTTCTGTGAATAAGATATATTTTTTTTTAAAAAAAAGAGCATGTATGAGTCAAAAGGTTCATTTACAAGGCTGTCATGGAGACAGCATTTTTAAATAACCACAGCTACCTCAAATGATAATCATCAAACCAAATAAACTAAATGCCAAAATACTCTGAAACCTAAAATAAAAGCCAGGTCTAAATTGCTCTGATTTCTAAGGCTTTAGAACATTTCAAAAGGTAAGTCACGTTCTGAGTGTATACTCTTTGGTTTTCATTCTTGAAGAGCAGTGAAGTGGTTTGTGAATCAGGCTTTTAAGACATTTGGCTGTAGCAAAATTGTAATAAAAAATGCATAATATGTACTTAACAAGGAAAGTAACACCTCTGCCATAAATTGGTTCTTTGAAATATTTAAATTAAAAAGTCTAAAGCATATTATGCTTGCATAAAACAGAATTAAACAGCGTATAGCTTAGATACGTGGGTTTCCTCATAGGGATAAATTTAAAATTGGGATTGCTCAAGGAAAGGAAACTTTTTTCAAGACAATATCAACATTGTTAGTGGGTTTTTCTCCAATTCAGGTTTTCTTTTGTCATTCTCAGAGATCTTCCTTTCCATTGTAATTCATGGAAATTATAATTAACAATGAAAATATTACTCATTTACTTACATTCCCTTTTGAATAGTGGAGGAATTTCACTGAAAAAATAAAATAAAAAAGCCTCCTTTAATGAACAGCAAAGTATATCTCTATGGCTTAATGCCTTGTTCTATTCTCCAAACACAAAACCTTAAAGTCCTTATACTCAGTTCCCACTCAGGCATAATTCCCACTCAAGTAAACTGGCATTTTGCCCGAATAAAATGAGTAACACGATAGGAATTCAGCCATGAGACTGTATCAGTTTATTGCAATATTTCCCCACAGACCACAAGCAAAACTGTACTCTGGATGACAGAAGAAGGCTGCCCAGCACATATGCAGCTACTGGAATTCTGCCAGTCGGGCAATATCCATTGTATTTCTTCAGAATGGAGCAAGAAACATATTGTGAGAGGCAATCAAAGCAGAAGCCCAGGGCAGAGTCAGTTCTGCAACCAAGGGCATGTGTCTTTCTAAGTTCCATTTTAATATATCTGTGGAAGACATTAAATTTAAAACAAGATGCAGAGAACAGACATATCTCAAGTTCATGAGACTGCATCTAACTTCCAGTTATCAACTAATTCCAACAATGGAATGTGTTTCTTCTCAGCAAAGAGAAAACATGTTCTTTTACAATTTCTCTGTCTCACCTGAAGTTCAAATGGACCGTACATTACCTGCATTAATGCAAATTCAGAATGCCCTGAATACACTATTCTGAAGTGGAAATGATAAAATAAAGTAAAAAAAGCTGAAAGTCAGTACAATCCCTCCCTTCTACATGAGTGTCTGTCTCTTCTGTCTTAAGGAGTTTGTCTGTTCCATTCAGTGACTTTTATGTAGAACCCCTGCACGTTTTGTTTTGAATTCTTCTGTATTTGTCTCAGTTTAGCCTCTTGGAACCTGTGGTTATTAGTACATTACCAAGGAAAGTCCTGATCTGAAATGAGAACCACCTCTATGGGCTATAAATACAACACAATTAACTTCAACCATGAATTTACTACAAAATGCACCAACCCTCTCATTACACATCGACTAACACTTCAGAGGAAAGAATATATATTTATTATTGCATTTATTCTGCTTATCATGTTTATATATCACATAGACAAACAGAATTATTAATAGCCCTCTCTCTTCATTCTCTGTATTTTCAGTGGATAATAAAAACTCTCTATTTATCCTCTACATCTTTTCTTGTTCAAAGTCACTTCACTGTGTGTATGACTCTCAGAATCTCTTGGAAAAAGGGCAATATTTATTAACTATTCAATTAAATGCATGTATTATATAGTTTCTGTTAGTGACATGGTAGTAAAGAGTCTGTCAGCATTTCCCTTGCAAACACCGCTGTCTAAAGTTTATAGTTACAGTGTAAAATTTGACTCTTCCACTACAAAGTTTTAACTTGAGAAAAAATGTTGTCCTATAAAGATCTGTTTTCAGCTGTCCAACACATATTATTTAATCATGGAACCAGTATTTTCATTAATGTATAATGACATTCATAATATATCAGACTTTCTTTCCTTTAATTTTCAGTTAAAATGAGATGGCCATATCCATTTGTAGGGTGACACTTCACACACCTACTCACCACCTCTGAACACCAGTTTCTACAAAGATTCTCATGGGAGCTGTGTGACACAAACAAATAATCCATATTTAACAACCAAAATAATACAGCCCAAGGTACACAGAATTGTTCCTTTTCCCAAACAGCTCTTTAAAAGAGGCTGCTGATAAAAACCACTATGTTTAAGTATTACAACTTATACAGTCACTATTGTCTCTTGTCTAAGCTTTCCATTTTTACCTGTCTGCACTGCAAATGTATGTAGTCATTACTGTTCCACCTTGGCTTGGTCTCTCTTACAACCAAATCCATCAGCCGAATTAAAAAGAGAAGTAATCTGCCTATGTAATAAGTGAAAAGAAAGTCTGAATTGTGATACTGGTCATTGGTTTCAGGAGCATCCATAGCTGGGAATATCTCTAACGCAATTGTAACATCAGTTGTTCTGTATTATCCAAGTACAAATGTAGATTTACCTCCTTATTCTTACTTTTTTTATTCATGCAGATAATAGTCTAAGGTAAGAATTTAAATGTGGTTGTTATAAACTTCACTGTATATGAGTAAAAGGACTCAGCCATACTTAAGGACCTGCACCTTTACACTAGATTTTTACACTGCATACAAAAATTTTGCGAAATGGAATCCATCTAATCACAGAGAAAAATGTATCCCCAGTAACACAGCAGTCACCAAAGCTCTTAAAAATGCTGAAGTTGTAATATTTTTTCTAGTTTAATTTTGTCTGAGGCCCACATATTTAACAGGTACTTCTAAAATTTGACCCATCTTTCTTTAACTCCTCCCTTCATACTAAGCCAAAAATGGGGCTATGCAGCTGCAAGTTACTAGCAAAAGATCCAAGTGGGTGGTCTGTGGTGTATCTACACTGGCCTGCAGAGGCACATGTTCTTTCCAAATATATGATTCTCTTTCCTCAAACAGCATGGTCCCAGAAAAGCTAGTCTGAGCTTTGAGAAGGGATGTTAAGCAGTTCCTGGTTAGGAAGACTTCCTTTGGCTTTGACTGGCAGCCCCAGCTAAGGGAGCTCTCAGTGCATCAGAGCAGGGCAGTTTACAAACAAAGCCAAACATGTGTGTGAGACACAGCTTGGCTGCAGAACATGATCCAAGAATGGGTTTTGCTGGAGCTCTGAGAAGAATCACAATTTCAGTGCTGTTGCCTTTAACTACCTGTTCCCTGCCTCTGTCCATGCTTTCTTTTCTTTTTCTGAAGAAGAGAATTTTCCTAAGAGGAAATACTTCCCTCCGGGTGACCTATGTCATACATATCTCTCAGAATATGAGTATAACTACATATATGTATATAAAGAAATGCTGGCTTTAAAAATGCCAGCTGAACAACATCAAACCTTAAGAGTATTCCAGCACAACTGCCTTTCTGTCTCATCTCTTCTAATTTTTTTTCCATTCTGCTAAAGTAGTACAGAAAAACTCTGCTAAGCCAGCACAGAGATGGAGGAAAATCAGAGTCCATAAGGAATCTAGATAACTTGAAGTATGTTGCTTCTGTATCATAGTCTAACCTAGATCACCTTAGAGGCACCGCTTTAGCAGCTTGAGGCTGTGCTATAATCTGCTAAACCATCATCGCATTGCATACTCCAACATTTCCCTCACTGGGCTCTTTCTGTCCTTGGTACCATCTGGCTTGCAAAGACATCCTCAGAAGTCCTCATTCTGTAATGACTCTTGTGGAAAGATCTTCCCAAAGAAATGGCAATTTTAGGAGCTCATAAGATCATTCTAGAGCAACCTCAGAATTTCACCTTGAACACTTTGTGCCCCTATGCTGCACCCCTGAGTGATTTAATGTCAGCTCTCAGACTTTGGTGATGTTTTTATTTGATCCACAGTGGCTGGAATCAAATAATTAACTATTGCACCTCAGCTTATTTTAAAACAGAACTAATTCCTAGCCCTCAGAATCACTAAAGTAAGTTTAGAAATGTGAATTCTGCCTTTTCGAAAAAGCAGAAGGCAAATAAAAAGAATTTCAAATGTATTGCTGTTTTAAGTCTCATGAATTTTGAGTCAAACTCCTGATTTTTGCCAATGCTTGGACTTGGCAATACTATCTAGCCTAGTTATTTTACAGTTATGGCTGCATCACAGTGCAGCTGAGATAAGGAGAGATTAGCACTCCCTCAGATTTGCCAGCGTAACTGCACGTGTAGCTGCCTTCTAATTCCCCTCCTGTCAAAATGATAGGGAGTAGGGCTTTTCAAACACAGCTCATTTTGACTAATGTAGGTTAGGGAGGAATACACAAAAAAATTTATGCAATGGACTGAAGTTGTGGTAACTTCTCTTGTGTGAGCTATGGCAAACAGATGGAGGAAAAACAGGTGGAAATCTCTTCAGCCAGCTCCACTACGTTCAGAACAAGATGCTGAAGACCACCAACTTCATTTCAGACAAGGAACATTAGGAGAATAAAAAGAATGAATTGAATATCAGGCCAGGTAGCTATGTTACAGACAACGTCTTACGTAACAAATTTTGTCATACCTTGAGACATGAATTTAAAAATTTTATGTAGTTATTTTTACTTCTAATTGTTAATGTTATATTACAGCATCAGGAACTACTGTTGCAGTTACAGACTAACATCTTTAAAAGTATTTTTATGCTTTCAGCTGTCACAAACAATGTAAAGATCACTCTAGAAGGTATGCCCACTCAAAATTTTTTTCCAGATGCTAAGCAGGGTTAATACTAATTCAACATTAAAGATAGATTTCACAATGAGATTCTCTGTTGTGACTTGAAAAGGAATTTGTAAACACATTTGTGTGCAAAACTTATCTTATAAGTCACAAGCAAAAATTTTCACCCAAATTTTCAAACCATTGTCCTTCAGCACCTGGGAGCAAGAGCAAGCATAGCCAAGATTCATCCATAAATCTGACTTTTTTCAATATACCTGGCTTCTTCAACATCCTTATTATAATGTGACTAACAAGCCCAGCTCTGATTTCAAGCACAAAACTGATGGTCCAGAAAGGCTTTTCTGTCGTTTATGGAATTTCGCACAAGCACAATCATGGTCAGAATCCCAGTTTTCTGTTATAGAGATAAACATTGTCCTTTTGGAGCTTAAAGACAAGGAGAGAGGGAGGAAAATAAAACTAGAAAATAGTAATTCCATATTAAAAATTCATAAAAAAATACTGCTGTGAAAGACTGTAACTGTATATGTACACAGAGTAAATTGATTTACTGTATTAACTTCCTTACTACTGAGAGATATTTTCACCATGGATTTTTATACACAGTAGAAGCAGGCTGGCCTGCAGCTGCTTGCCCAGCCCTCTGGAAAACACATTTTCCATGGAATTTGCCACCTTGAACCACTTTATTCAAAAAAAACCAAAACAAAACCAAAGGATTTGGTTTTTATATCAGGGCTTTCAAAACATTTTTTGCCAAAACTGTTAATGTGTCATTAAAGCTGCCAAGCTGTACATAGCATACAGAGATTCTTGCTGGAGTTTATAGAATCTGACATAAGAATGTTAAAGAAAACAGAGCACATATATGGAGAGTGACAGCTGATTATTTATTTTTACATATTTTTCAAAGTATCAATAAATCCATCTGAAACTTCATGGGCCTGAGATCTTGTAAGAGCAGCAAACCACAAATTATAATCTAGTTTCATTTGCCTTCTACACAGTTTCCTGCCAGCCCTCAAAGAAATTTAAACAGAATATATGCCCAAAATGAACTTCTAATAATTAAACAAATTTCAGCTTCCTGGAAGGCATAGAAAGGTGTTATTGAAAGAAAGTTATAAAGTAATATTCACCTCACCAAACACCAAGAACTATTGAAACCTCATTTCTAGCTTAATAGTTCAGCAGGATAATTTAAAGAATAATGTGTCTGATCCACCACAGAACTTATGCTCCTGCAGTTTGCTGCTGAGGAAGCAAATCCTGCCTCGATCCATAGCCTGTGACGTGCATAAAGTGCCAAGTTCAGAGACCACTTATAGCCACAATTAGAGGTGAGGCTGGTGATTTAAGGCAAGATATCATTCAAAGCTAGTTATAAAATCTTGCCAAATTTTACTCATTTGGGTTGAAATATTCTTTATTTGCCATCTGCTTCACATAGTGAATTATTCAGGGCAGGGGCTTTCTTCAGTCACTGTTGCATCTTATGGATCTTCCACCACTGTGGAAATTCTTCTACATTTGGTCACTAACTAAGCCTTTAATACAACTATGTTTTGTACATGCTCAACAAAGACCTCTTCAGAGTTCAGAAGCTCTGTAAATATTTTGATCACAGAACCTCTAAAGACCATTTCAACCCTGGGGTCAAGCTTGTCTTTACAAGTGACTGCAAGAAACAATTATGAGCACCAAAGGATACTGATGGAGACTTGTGTCTGCCTTTTTTTTTGCTTTAGCCAGATCCCTGGAATCCGGGCCAGTTACCTCTGAGGACTCAAAACGTGTCCAAGGTCAGGACCAATAGTGCAGAGGAATAGAAAAAGCTGCTGCTGAGATCAGCCCTCCCCTACAGTGCTCTCCCCTCCAGCAGCAACAAGCATGACTGTCCTGAGTTCTCCTCCCAGCTCTGCCTCTTACTGTTACTCCTCCAGACAAAAGAAGAAGCCCAGCTGGGACTGTAGTTCCTTATCCCTTTAAATTTTGCCTACAGAATTGAAAAGCTTTGAAGTGGCTCTGAACACAAAGCTGGCTCCAGGTCTCTCCTTCCTATGTTCTCAATGGACTGTATGCCTTGCAGCCTGCAGGACAATTCAAATACAGTCGATTCAAATACAGATTGAACAAATGCTAAACCTACTGGAAGAGCAAGAAAGAATCTATGAAATAACCCAGCATTAGATAAAAATTGAGACTGGAGGCTGCTAAGGAGGGAGAACAACACAAGGAATAAGTTCAAAGTAAATAAGGCCTAGGGTCTTTCCCTGAGACATTTTGAAGCCGTTCTTCACCTCCCAGTAAGAACTTGTGCTTGGAATGCCAAGGGAAACCAGGAGGTGGATTTCTGCTACAAGGATGTTCTGGAGATCCCAGGATGCAGCTGAAACTACCTGAGCCAAGTCCTATGCTCTGTACAGGCAGGAATGGCTAGAGGATCTGGACACACACAAAGGGCTTAATTTCATTTAAAAAACTCCTAGTATTATTTCCAATGCCATCAAACTGGTGCTTTAGGCATCTCATCCCAAAACTGAAATGTAAAAATCTCCCTGCTCATCTGCTGCCTGAATTCACCAAAGACCTTCCAGTCACCTTAGCTTCCCTCAGTGCATTGAGTTCTCAGTTTTCAAATGCCAAAATTACTCCAGTCTGCGTGGCACAGTGCCTGTCTTCAACTGGGATCCACAAGTAAGGTACACCCTGCAGAAATTTTCTAATAGGCTTGACTGAGCACGTTAGCTGGGCAATGTAAGAATATATTTTGTGACAATCTTTTACCTACTATTTAAACAGAGAATATAATCTCCAGTGTCTCCAGAATATTGTAGTATAGCTCATCTCAGAGCACAAAATTCCATGAAAAAATAAATGTATCAGAAAGAAAATCTTTATTAATTAGTGACGAGCTAGAAGGAAAAGATTTCCTCTTCCTTATTAAAAAGTTGCTGTATATTATATTCCCTTAGAGCCTGGCATTTAAATATAGTTGTTTTCTTTGTTTCCAATAACATCTCAGCCACAATTACTCAATAAATTATAAATCACAATGTAGTTTTTATGTAAATCCATTTTTGTGTTCAAGCACAGGATTACTGTTTGTGTATGCAAATGAACAAAGGATATGTTCAAAGAGGTCGCGGTTCAAATCATTGCAAACTTTAAAACGCTTTACTGTGTTAATGGTTGAATATGACACTGTTCTCTTTCTTTTTTTTCCCCTTAACAATTAATAACTTGTTTTAAATGCACCTGTTGCTAATACCTAATTTCTGTTTAGTGCAGCTTCATGGAAAATATGGTCATGTGTCAGTGTATAGTTCCTGCTTGATGTTGCATATAATTCTTATAATATTCTGAATGGCATGTGCTAATTATTTAGCACAATACCTCATCTTATGGAGCTGTAAGGCTGTAAAAGAAGGGTGGTAATTACTTAGGATGGGAATGTCTGGTTTTTTGTAAAAACCAGAGTGTGGGAGGAAAAAAAATTTTTTAAAAAGAAAATAAAACGTGAGAAAAGATTGAGTAACAGCCTAGGAGCATTGGAAGGGTTAATATTTCGAAGTTTTTATTACCTGTAAGGCTAGATCTGAAGCTTACAATGCAGATAGAAATGTGTAGCAGTTACTATGTGCTGTACTAAGTGGCCAGCCTGTTCTTCCACCACTTCCCACATGGCTGACAGAGCATAAGTTCTTAACCAACCTCTCTCTTAAAACTCAATTACAATAGCTCACGTATACACTTTATGCAGAGGAGATATGTCTTTGACAGATGTTTAAAGCAGTTTCAAAAATCCATGCACAGAGAAAGCAGCTTAAATTTACATAGAAGTGAAGAAACCACAAAATGAAAGCAACTAAGAAAACAGGTTTACAGATTATATATACTTCTATGTACATGCTAGGGCTAGATTAAAAAAACCACAAACCTGTGTGTGGAATAAACAAAAATAATTAAAAGAATCAAGTCTTGTATTTTAGGATATGATCTCTTGGTGTCCTGAGTGTCACAACTACTTCAGGCTAAAACAAAGAAGGAAATACTCAAAACCTCATTCACGCAAAGATGAGATCATGACTTGGAGGACTAATCTGGAGATTGAGACAAATTGGATGGAATATGTACAATGTATGGGTCCAACCCTGTCCAAGACTATGGGTCCTACTGCTTTAGTAACAAGATCTTGTCAGAAAGGTCACATTGGATGTGTGAGCAGAATCAAGCTATGTATAAAAAATATATATGGAATACAAAAATAGACATAAAAAAGCAGAACAGCGCAAAGAACACACAGAATGGAAAGACTCTCTGAAAACTCATTAATTGTGTGGAGAGAATAGTGAATAAAATCATATGAATACTCATTTAAATCTAGATATAAACACTCTCCAGACCTCTTCTCACGGTAGTCATGCAGTCAAGATTTATTAGCTCCAACGTTCAGGGACAGTGAATCTTCAGCTTCTATGTTCTACAATTCACTGAGATACAATTTAAAAACTACACTTTCCAAAATCCTTGCAGCAGAAAGCAGATTAAAAGGCTTCCATTTATCCAGTTGAAGTACAAACAAGGCCATGAAAATCACATCACCAGTCAGAACTAAGCTATATATTTTACATTTCTGTGTATTAGGGATTAGTTGTAAGTTTCAGGTTAAAAGAAAAGGGTGAGGAGGACTGCTCAGGAAAAGCTGCTTTCATGAATTTCTAAGAATGGAATAAATGTTGAGAAAGTTGCAATTTGCTTGTGAATATTTGTATAAAAGAATTGGTGAAGTCCACTGAATATATTATACTCTAGGTTGTAATGACAGAACTTAGATGACATTTTAAATATAGATACAGTCCAAGAGAGGCTAGAAAGTCAATACTTAAATTGAAGAAGGATAAACTAATATTACCTTAAAATGCTCTAGATCATCTTTGAGGCAGGACTTGACACAAAGATCCAGCTCAAGCTGAGATTTTACAGGACATTTGTGAATAGCTGTTACAGAGTTCACAACTAACTATGCTGAGCATTTATCTACAGTGGGCTTCTTGCTTCCACTGATGATGTGAACATTAAATTGCCACTGACTTCTAACAGAACCAAATCAAATACTATAATTATACACTTTGTGCTATCTGTACTGTACTGTATTATTATCTATAATTGATTATTCAACTCAGTAACTATTGTTCTTTAAAATGCTTTTGACACATTGTAGAAAAAGTGCTATATAAAACAAGGTTGATGAGCATAGAGATTTCGGACGTTCTACCACATGTAACTATAAAGCTGGTGCAAAGCAGACTAGTTCCACTTACACAAAGTCACATCCAAATTTTTTGAGTCAATGTTCCACACTGACAGCCTGCAGCTGAGGAACAGTCCTCATTATTCCGAATACTGTGCAAATGTAGTAAGAGAAAAAACCCTATCGCTAAAAACTTTTCTACATAGACAAGAAAAACATTTAGCATGGGGGAAGAAAGGCAGAAAAAGTGTAAAGCAGTGATTTACATGCCAAAGAGGTACAGCATCTTAAGTTACAAAAGTACAGCCTAGCTCAAGTTTCTGGAAGCCCCATCTCAAGTCACAGTTACAGCATCATTTAAATAGAGCGCGAATCCACAGTCACAGACCGGGAAGGTCTGGTTATTCTTGTCTGCATGCTCCTGCCTCCCCGCCTGGGGCAACCCGTTTGTGGTCATGTGGCCATGTAGTGGACTAGACCAAATAACAGGTCTGGCTGAAAACTAATGATTTTCTTTTACTGGGCTAGTTTTCAATTTTTATCCTCAGCCCTTAAAACATATCAAAAAAAGATATTTTCAGGCTCTCTTTAATAAAAAAAAAAAAGAAGTGTTTTTAAATATCTAGTAGTGAAGCAGTCAGATTATATTCTCAAAACATAAAAATTCTGTGCCCATCCCCTTAGATTCCTATATATCAACCTGTTTTGCTAAGCACAGAAAATAGTTTTTATATTCCCCTTTTTTCTATGCCAGTAAGATACATAAGGGTTGGCTTTTTAAGCCATCTAAAACTAGTAGGCTTAGTTCCAAGTAGCCTCAGTATTTACAAGAATGCCAAAGTAATGTCTACATTATTTTCAGATTAAGAAAAGAACCCTGAGAAAAAAATTATTGTTGGAGTGTAATAAGTTTCTAATCACAAAAATATTTATTTTTGTGTCTTCAGAACACATACTATTGCTTCCCATAATTAACAAATGAGATTAAATGTTAACCAGTTTAAAGATGTCAAAATATTTTAATAAGGGGGGCAGATGTTCTGTTTTGTTAAGTATCACTATTTACTTTATGAGGTAATAATAACCTTACCTTTCCTCTGCAATAGTTAATAGTAAATGGTTAGAGCTTGCCAAAGAGCAAATAAATCATTACACTAAATACAGGTTGTCAGGCTAGTTTAGTACCTTGTACACTCCATTTTGCTTAGATAAATGGCTTAGAATGGGATTTACTGTCTGTGCTATTTTCTAGAATGATTCTGGCTTTCCTATTGTGTGTAGTCTCATATCAGATGTTAAGAAAGGTACTATATCAATATGGAGATTTTTACACTGTCAGACTTACTTGTTTGGGTTGACTACATAAATGTACAAATGTGAGACAAGCTGCAGACCTCCCAAGAACGTCATTAAAGAAAGTACTTTTGTAGAACAATTGTGGCTTTGGTAAATAAATAAATACACTGGTGCAAAACTCAAGCAAGTTGAATAGTATAAAATCAAAGCTCTGAAACATTCCTTAGAGTTCTCTTTACTTTAACCATATTAATACCTTTCATATTCATTCTTCATCAAATTTGCACTTGTTCAGCTCCAATAAAATACACAGCCAGGTTTTAAAACTATTGCTGAACACAGTAAGTGAACATTAGATGTCCTGCTTTTCTGAGTACCCGAGACATTTTCAGGGCTAAGCACAAGTGGATCTAGCCAACATGAGACCCTCAATCCTGAGAAGGCTCCTGTTGGGATATTACACAATGCAAGCCCCATTAAAATCCACCTGTCAGCTAAGAGTTTGTTTGGTCTTTCGATTATATAGATAATGGCTGCTTTTTGCACAAATAGACATATTTGAAACTTTGTACAAAACACTATTTGCACAGAAGCATATTTATTCAAGAGTCACTATTTCATCTTTAAAAGGACTTTAAAAGTCCTGCCATCCAACCACAGAAAAACAGTAATTTGGAAAATTATGCAAAGCTAACAGCTAATAATGTTTGAAGGAAAGAGATCACAAGTTCTATTGGCTGACATTTGTATAAACTATTCTCAGAACACTTGAGAAAAGCAACTCTGGTCATGGAAAGAAGGATGAGGTTGTGAGTGATCTGTGAACAAGGAAAAGGTCCAATAAATTGGCTCACTTATTCACACTGAATAATTCAAACAGCTTGACTCAACACTAGACATACTCCTTACTCCTTTTAAAGGATTAAAATATTCATGGTTTCTTCTGTCAAATGCCATTATCGCTCTGTAACGTCAGGAGCAATGGTTATCTTCCCAAGGGCTGTAGGAGACTTGGATGTGGGTCATCAGCTCCGGTTGTGGAAGCTGCCTGGCAATCGCTGCTTCTTCCAATGATCTCAGAGTCATATCTGTGTGTCCCACATCACACTAGTCCTAGCAAAAGCAAGTCAAAATGCTATCGCCATCTTTACTGCTCATGTTCTAGCGCCACATACTCACTTTTGTGCTGCCCAAGAGCACTGTGTAGTGAAAGCTCAGAAAGAAGGATATCTCCTCTCTGTCACAGTTGTGACAAGATGACCTTAGACAATACTCTTACATCAATATAAGAAGCAATTCCATTCGCCAGCTCAAGAATGAACCTCCCTTTGCCGCTTTCCACAGCCAGGCACACAAAGCTGAATGGGAGCAAGTGAAGACGAGGAAACGGGGAGTCAAGTCTTAAGTATTTTATGTCAGAGAAAGCCACTACAACAGAAGCCACCAACTTCCTGAAAGTGGCCATTAGCATCTCTCCTCAAAATAAAAATGTAGGGGACAAAGAGCTACTATTCAGCACATCAGCTCCCAAAGATATTTAGAAGGCAACTGTTCTTCAACATTCCAGTCTACTTCAATTCATGTTTTGCAAGATGGACACACTACAAATTCTTCAAGAATTTTCTATGTATTTGGTAAATTCCTCTTTAAGACAATCCAACCTGTTCAGTTTTTCAGTAGATTTTTTTTTTTTTTTCCGCTTTCTTTTAAAGACATCTTAATTAGTCTAATCCTGACTGGTCTCTTTCCAATGTTCCTGTTGGCACAGTAGGATTTCAATTAACATTCTGCTTTAGCACTGCAAATGCCCTTGCTCAGATTTTTTTTTTTTTTTTAAATGTGCTATTTTGGATGCCATCTC
>VFFE01007008.1:1252685-1286935 GCA_008921705.1 Burhinus oedicnemus
CTCTCTTCTCTTTTCTTCCTCAAAAATTGTTCAGCTTCTAAAAGGTTTTGGAAGCAGAGGTTGTTCTGCCAATTTGTGCTTTCTGAGCTTATCAAGAGATAGCGCATCATTAATTTTTTTTTTTTTTCCATTTGAGGGTTATATTCCTTGTCTGCTCTGACCACATCACTCATCCCCCTTTCAATCCCTCCTGGTTTCACAACAGCAAGTTCATGCTTCTTGTCCTCAGCTTCAAGGCTCTTCAAAACTCCACCCTTCTTTATTTGTCTGTTCTTGTCTCTAATTGCATTTCTCTTTCTCTCTTTCACACATACATACACACACGCACACACTTTCTTCTAATCCACCAACAATAACAATCTTCTCTGCTGTTTGTCAGCTTCTCTCACACACAGCTCCACCCTGCCCCTCACACATGGAGTGCCCTCCCTGAACTAAGCTGTCAGGCAATTGTCCTCGCTTCTTTGAAATCTATCCTTAAAATCCACCTCTGCTGCAACGTCTAAAAGAAATCAGCTAATTAATGACGGTTATGTTGAGGGGCAGATGGAATAGCTGACATTTACTTTACAACAATAATAAAAAAAACCAAAACCCCTTTTGTGCAAGTGTGAGTAAGTATCTTAATCCATGCTAGACTGCTCTTCCAGAGGAACAGCAATATGGATGGAGCAGTGACTAGATCCTGCAGGCTGTGCCTATCATCCCTGACTGATTTTAGATCACGGGAAACTCTCTCTTTTCATACTTTTCACCTGTTTTGCATGTTTAAACTATAAACTCTGCAGGATAGCATCTGTGGATATGTCTACTCTGCATATCATGTCGTAACTGATAACCTTTAAGTGAAATAGGAGAGGATAGTCACAGCAGCACAAGCTAATTTACTCAGAATTTATTCTGTATTATGCAATACATGTCCACAGTAATTAACACAATGACAAAATTACCTTAATTGAATTATCTTGGAAGTGCATAACATAAACAAAAATAACAATACTGAGCTAAGTACCTTGCTACTACTGCAATACTAAGTAATAAAAATATAATATAACCAGAATTACACTTAACCTGCAAAAAGCCAACTATTCAAACATGTGGGCTTGACTTCAAAGACACTGCTACCCAAAAGTATCCATTTATGTCGGCTGTATGTATAGCTGCTCACAAGCAAACAAAATTCTACCGTGGATCTCAATCTGTAAATTTAATTCCCAATACAGACTTCTGTAAAATTCTGCTACTTTAATACAACTGCAAACCTCATCTATTAGGCTAGAAAACAGAGACACATCTGTTGCTAACCTCTCCTTTGCATTGCTCTTGGCTACAGAAATTGGCACACCTTAACCACTTGAGCCCAATAAACCAATCAGACCTTTCTGTGCTCACTCATCTTCTCTGGAAAACTAGCTTACCTTCTTGGTACATCAGTTTTCAATCACTAAAAGTAGCGTAAAGTATACACTGGTTGACAAATTTGTCACAAAACTTAAATATTTAGAGAACAGCAGATGAAGAACAGTGGTAAACCAGGATTGCTGCCACAGTAAAACTGCTTCAAACTGGAACAGTTAATCCAGATAGTAATCTGCAGCAGGTGGATGAAAGTTTTCAGCTGTTCCAAAAGATGTGGCTAAGTAGGAAGTGACTAATAAGAAAAGGTTCATTTCCACTGGTTTTATAGTGGCTGAATAGTGACTGTTTGTGACTTCATGATACATTCCCCTGCTTCCAAAACCCACTAGAAAACTTGAAAATAAATCATAAAATAAAAAAAAGAAACCACAACACAAAACCCAAAAAACTACGGCAACGTTCCTCTTGAGTTAAATCCAAGTACGCTTTCCACTCTACAATCTTATCTGAAAGCAATCCAGATCACCCTCCCCATTGGCACTGAATGATCCTATGAATTTGCAAGATTTCACAAGAGATCAGATACAACCATATGGAGACCTAACAACATCGCCACCTGAGGAGCCCAAATGATCATCCATTTCCACACAGTGTGACCCTATTATAACCATTCATAGATGACCACTTTGTGGCTGCACCTGGAGTTTCTGTTCCAAGGTAGGCACAGGGAGAATGAACATACAGCCTGGGTGTCACCCTATTTAACACTTTCTCGTGACTCTTCATACTAAGGAGCCTCACCCATGGGTTCTGGGATGAAAGGGAGCACTGCAGAAGACACCCAAATAAGTCTTCCAGGGTGAAGAAAGAGGCAAAATCAAAGAGAGTTTGCTCTGTAGAGGGATCAAGTGAATATAATTTGGGCCAAACAGTTCATATTGTGCAATATGTCAGTCACAATTAATTTAGCATCATCATCCTGTAATACTACTGGGCTATTGCTTCTATCAGGGAAATATAAATGTCCTATTACTTCAGCTTCAGAAAATAACATATGAAATGAGGTGTTTACCCACTTTATATTTTGAGCGTGCAAACCTATACGTGCTTTTTTTCTTCTTTTCTTTTTTTAATTAAATTGATGGTTCTAGCAGGTAGGGGAGCAACATGTAGCTGGTAATGGTAAGGAAAAGAAGTGTGTGGGATCTTCTTTTGAGTGTAATTCTTCAGTACATTAAATGAGATGAACAAAAGAGAAATTAAACGTAATACTGTGCCATGGTACTGTGACATAAGTGTCAACTTCAAATTTCAAATACAATTATAAGAGTCTTCTAATAATTATATAGGTGGCAAACAAGGCTTCAGGGCAAACATATGTGGCAAAAAGTTACTAATGGCATTCTACAGAAAATCAGCTAAGTCTGACCCCTCCTATGCATCATATTGTGGTAAGGTCAACTTGGTGGAAAGGTTAAGAGCAGTTAATGTTAAACACTGACCCATCCCTCCCCAGTCTTTTCCATATTCATAGGAAACTATCATCCATATTCATGCAACAAGATAAGTACCTTCAACATACAGAGGTTAAAAAAAAAAAAAAAAAAAGATTTTACTTCTTTACAATCTTATTCTGTGCCATGACACTAATTCCCAGAGCATGGATCAGGACATAAATTAGTGTGTCTGTAAGGCTGGGCAGGATGGGTGAGCAGAAAACATAGAGCAGCATCTGGGTGACACTTAAATACTGAAAATATACATTCTGTAATCCTGAAATTGTAACAAGACACAAAAAAATGCAACTCTTGTACATGGGTAGAGCACAATGGTTTCAGGATATATGACGCATATGCAAGGGTGTGCCTTATGCAGATCCAGCTGCATGCCTATAAACACATGGATATCTGGAATATGAATTTCTAGCCCTTGCAGGCAAGTAGCATCGGAGGTCCAAGGCCACTTTATGAAATCTTAGGCCAGTATCCTCAAACAACGACAATACAAACAAAAGGCACAGACATCCTATTACCACTGGTACTTTTTTTTTTTTAGCAGAAAACTGTCTAATAATATCATAAAGTCTTATGTACCTCTTCTTCTGCTATTTGCACTTCTTTTGGTGGACAGCACTGAATGCACTTGGAAAGGAACAGGGCTCAGAAATATCTGGTCCTTTTGCAGAACTTACCCTCCATGCACCTTGCTTTGCCTTTCCTGTGAAATAACTTTCCAAACATGAATTCTCCTTCAGTTTCTCCTTTCTTTCTCTGCCTCCATTTCTATCTCTTAAAAAAAATAAAAATACTCTTTAATATTAACTTTATATTGAGTTGATATTCCTTTGCTGGAAGTTTTTTTTTTTTCCAGAACCAAAATGTGAGAACCTGAGTTGACATTAAAGCAGCCGCTCCACCCCTTTTTGCAGGTTAAAAACATAACCAATTAACTGCTCTTCCCTCCAAAGAGAACTTCTTTCCCTGCCTACTGAAACAGGGAATAACAAACCTCACTAGAAGAATATTTTTACACAGTAAATGCCAGCTTCACTCCCTGCCCATTTTTTTCCAGGAAAAAGTTACCATCTTTCTTTCCATTCCTATAGAAGCATTGACTCTTTCAGTGCCTTTCAGTAGGAAAAATGGCTCCATTTTTCTTGCCGCTCCACTTGTCATTATTAACATAATGGTGGCAAAGCAGTAAGGGAGGCTAGATGGCTAAACTAATAGCTTTCTATTGTTATCATTGGGTATAGATTTATACAGCACTTTTGCAGGCATCAATTTACTCCACTGATTTTTAAATGCAGGCTGTATCTTCTGGGGTTTACTCACAGGGTTTACTCACTCCCAGCCTGCGCTGGGACTTTGCTGAGGCAAAGGTCTGGAAACTTGTATATTTCCAGAGCGTGGGGAGCTACCTCAACCTCATGTGATTAAAAATAAAAAATTAAAAAAAGAGGGAGGAAGCAGGTGAGGGAGGAAGCAAAACCCGCAGGCAGTGGTGAAAGCCTGACAGGCTGCCTGCACCACAACATGGCGGCCAGGAATGGCTAGGTGGCTCCCAGCAGATTACCAGGGCCCCTGAGGAGCGGCACCCACACTTTCACTGAGTCACCCTCTCTCTCTGAATATCAAGCTACTACGAAAAGAAGGTTTACTCTCTGGGAGGGAATGGGGGTTGCCCTCAAACACCAGTTGATCCCCATGGGTTTTCCAGGCGGCTTGTGGACAAAGGGACCATGCCACCTCTCCCCTGCCACAACATGGCGAGCTGGGGCATGTGCCCCCACTTCCCTTCTGCACAGGAGCCAGCCCCACAGGCAGCAGGAAGACATGGGGTGACCTGCAGCGCTGACAGGGGCACAGGGGCCCACCACCATTGCGTCTGAGCCCCGGCGCTGCCACCTGCACCTGGTGCCACACAGCTGCAAGGAGACAGCCATGGCCAGGGCCAGGCTTCAGGGGAGGTTATGGGGAGAGGGTGGCTGGGCACCCAGCGGCAGGAAGCCAGTTCTCCAAAGATTAATTGTCTCTGAAGATTAAAAGGTTTCATTAAAATCTCCAGTCTTGTTTGTAATATACAAGTAGGCTATAGGGCCTCCTCTAATTCCTAATCATTGGTGTTACAGTAATACCATGCTAGCCTTTGCCGCCATCGTAGCAGGCTTTCATTTTCTTACCTCATACTCCATTCTCTTTTGAAGGATAGGGTGTTATTCCCCTTTGACGTTTACTTCAGAGTAAGCAAAGCTGTGTCTGTATTAACCGAATTCTGTTCCTAAGGTGCTTAAACGATGCCATGTTCCCCCTCCAAAGCTGTAACGTCTAAGCACTCGGCTGTCTTTAATGTACTTTATCTTTGTGACACCCTTCTAAAGGGAGGACGCCATCTCGTTCCGGCCGGGTGGGAGCCCGGGTCTTTCAGCCCCGGGCAGCCGCTTGCCCCAGCTGCCCCTTCACAGCCCACGTCCCAGCCCAACCACTCGGACCTCAGGGCAGGAGAGTTTCTTCCCAGCTTCAGACAGGGGCGTTCTGCACCTGAAACAAATGCGATTCCCAGGTACTCCGCAGAGACCAGGCTGCCTGGGGGTAAGCCACTGACTGCCAAAACTCAACAAACAAGTTAAACCCAAAAACATTCTGGAGCTCCCCAGTTCTCATTATGACTTTTACACTTTCCTCATCTTAGTTCTTTAAAAGACAGGTAAAGCACAGAAAAAGATTCACATCTGTTATTTTGTAGTGCATTTCCTAATACACCACTTTATTTTGGACGAGCTGCTGAGGAGTTTTATAAACAGCACTGAGAAAGTTTATAAATATATAAGTAAATACTTCCTTCCTTTGAGAAACATTTTTTGTCACTAACTGCTGCAAAGGGAGTTTATTATTGATGAAATCTACTGTCCTGGATGTCCTAATTTAGTAGGCACACACAAAAAAGTCCTATTTCTGAATTGTTATACAAAGGAAATTATCAGTCCTTTAAAACGTCATAGATTTCTTTTGATGGGGGAGAAACCAGGCAGAAGTAAACAGTGGTAAATAAAAATATAAATCTCCAAATAATTTGATTTCATCTTTGATTCCATACTGAGATCTTTTTTGCATGTTTATTAGCACTAAAGCTGCATTGTGAAGCAGATCACTGATTACAGAATTAGCTGATGATACTGTAACTAATAAAAACTCTAGAAAAAAATAATTTGGAAAGAAATGTGGCTTTTAAAATCCAGGGACCCTTCTTAACCAGATATTTATTTGAGAACATATTACCCAGAGTTGTCTTTAGCCAGCAAAAATGAAGTAAGAGCAATGGTGAAAGCACACCATAATGGAACAGACTACCTAGGTATCTAAGACAGTTGGTCACCGGCAGCAATACAGTCATGTTACATTGTGTTACCCTATGGAGACTAATTTTTTTTAGTGGGACTTAATCACCCCATGCAAAGCACCATGCTGTCCCAGAATGCTCATGCCTAGCTCCTGTGCAGTTCTATCCTTGATATACTGACTGTCCAGATTCATGATTACTTGTAAAAGTTACTATAGATTACCAAAACTGAAACATATTTTATATGCACAATTATTAACTCTATCTCACCTGAACAGAGTATTTGACTCTTACTTTTCTGACTCTACACACCTTGTGGCCTCCTTTCTGGACAGATCGAATAGTCATGTTGGTGAACAGAAGGCTTGCTTGTGCAGTAAGGAGAACTTACCTGCAAAAAATCATCACAAAAGGTAACGGCAATATTATACACAGCAGAGGAGAGCAGCAGGTCTCCAGACTGGGTCCTAGAACATCTGCCCATTTAACAAATCTGAATTTGTTGATTAGAAGTCCTTCAACAAATATTGTATATTTTGAATGTCTTTAAGAAAGTCTATCTGCAGAATTCCACAAGTTTATAAGAAACAATCTAGCACATTTTGTGCTTTCTTGGCAAAAGTACGGGGAAAGTCCTGTCAGCAGCCTGGGCTATGCACTGTGGAAAAGCTAAGTAGACACGCTGAGAGCATAGCACTGGTTTAGGTTAAAATATATATTACTGCCTTGGATTACACATTTTTCTGTGTTTATTTTATGTTTCCATTTGTCAATGTATCTATAGCAAATTCTTCGTGGCTTTGGCACATTGCAAGGGAGCAGTTCTTCCTTCTAGTAATCTACAGAATTCCTTCAGCTCTTTCACAATGAGAATTACAGAGGCTTTTACTCAAGTAAATCAAGCACTTCAGGATTCATGTAGGTTTAATGCTTCTTGGAGAAGTTGTACTACATAGGTTCGCTTGGCCTAGGATTTTGAGGGCCTTCAATAAAGCCTCTCTTGGATAATATCATCCTAAATAGTCTTTCTGTTTGTCCCTGAAACTTCCGGTTTTCCACTTCATTCCCAAAGTTCGGTTCGCGACACAAGGTTGTAACCTCCTTTGTTACCTTTTCTCAGTGACTTGGGGGGAGGCCCTTTTTCTTCTTGCTCTACTGTTCAGCATGTCTGAAGAGAAAGGAACATTTGGCAACGTGCTCCTTTGCCCATAGTTGGGAATTTTCCAGCAAATGTAGATCCTGACCTTGCTGGATATCCCGGTTTCCACGGACAGCATAGTCAGATGCACAGAGCACTCCTGCCAGGAGAGGCGAGGGATTTGGCTTCTGCGTCTATGCAGCCTGAACATCAGCTCTGGAGTCTGCGTGTGCCCTGGTCTCCCTCCACTTTGCCTTTTATTCTGTAACTCTTTAGTCCTGTAAATAACAAAGCTCAGGCTGAGTGTTACCTAAATCTGCTTTGTGGCTTTTTTAGGATTACATTTTTTAAAAGTCTCTCCGCCCCCATCTCTTGTAATCAATAGAACGGAATCAATATTTAAAGGTCAAGACCTTTTCTTTTTCCTGTGGCTAAGCTTTTTCCAGCCTTGCATTTTAACTAAAACCTGTATTCCCAGCCATCTGTAAAAAGGATAGGAGGAAAAAAGCCAGCTGATTAGTGTCTCTCTTTTAGGTCTTAGGGTAATGGCTGCTTTTACCTTTCTAGTTTAATTCAGCACATTTACAAAGCATTAAATCTGTCAGTATGGCATTAACTTCTATCATGTGCATATTAATAGGAATAATAATCAAAACATCGAGTGAGTTTGGGTGTTAAAACTGGTAATATTTTCTTTAAGTGCTAGTACACATTTGGCTTGGAAGGTGCTCAATATTGCAAAGGATTTTTATACTAAGATTTATCTCCTACCTATAGAGAAGCGTTTTGCGGTAAACCTGCTCATTTGTACCCCAAAGGGCAGGACTTTGTCATCGTGCTGATGTTTTCATGGAACACATTTGTAAAACACGATTTCTAACTTTTGTCGCCTCCATTAAGAAGAATGTTGATTAAGTGGAATCAGCATGTAAGAAAATATTTAGCAGCTGTTCTCTTATTGCAAAATCGTAAATATATGGAAAAATAATCACACAGATATTTTATGCCAATTAGCAAATACTTCTTTTAATTAAAGCATGTTGAACATTACGGCATAGTCCTAATATTACTGAAATTTAACTAAAATGTAGGGATGGTGGAATTAGAGAGAAAACATCTTCATCAATATATTAGAAAGGTTTTGTTAACAAGCCAGCTGAATGGGTTCAAAGGGATTCCTGTTTTGTATGATTTTTAAAATTTTCCCTCTGTACATTTGACATCATTACAGCGCTTTCATTAAAAAAAGAAAAAAAAAAAAAAGGAAGCTGCTTTCTTTTTAAACAGCACAAAGGATTGGAAAAACTACTGCATTACTACAAATTATTTGCAGCTTCGGTGTTGCCAACATATAACAGTTGTAAATCAAGGATATATTTTGAAATATCCTAAATCAGTTTTTACAAATCAGCACTCTTAGTAACAGCTTTCAAAGAATAAAAGAATATAGCCATGGGTATTCATATTTATGGCTGAGGATAGGTACGAATTAAACAGATCTATTTCACTTATGTTGCAAAGTACTATTATTCAATGGTCCAAAATATTATCAATTTATCTGTATTCACTTTTTATTAGCAACCATGCAGGTTTCAATGATGTAGATAATAATAATCAGGAAAAGAAATACTCCCCGATGAGAATGAAAGGAATGCATGCTACCTTCTCAGAGGCTCAGTACTGTATCTTTAGGAAAAGCAGTACACATGCAAGAACATTGTCCTGGAACACACTAAAGGAGTTGACTGGCTTTGTCGACTGCAAAGTAAAAGCGTTTGCTGTACCCTCTGCTCATATCTCATCATTTTTGCCTTGCACACACCACCTACACACCTAACACTTCACTGACAATGCTTTGCCTTTCCCCACTACCCCCCAAACACAATGGAAAGTTAATTGAATGTTTTATGCTTTAGCAATATCAAAGAAATGAAAAGAACGTAGGTTTCAACTGTATTTCAATAATAAGTGCATTAATTTTTACCTTTTAACTGACACTTGTACTAATTTCCTTAAATGCTCTTTTTTACTCTTTTTTGATCTGTCTGGCTTTGTCGGGTCTGATGATGAGGGCTTACTTCAAATGCAAAAAGATTAGCTCTCTTTCCTTTAATAGCACAATTATAGCTTGTGTGATGTCTAAATCATGAAAGATATCAGGGACAGACTTCTAAAGTCGCATCAGTTTATTACAAAAGTGGTAGTAATCATTTTAATATCAAAATTACTCTAATTTCCTAGTGGCATTTAGGAATTGTTGGGCACGCATACACATACACACAAAGATTAGTAGCCATTTACTTCTAATTTGACTTAGATAATTGTTATAAATAACACAATGAAATTAAAAGGCTCTGTGTTACACTTTCACCTCTACCTAAGACGTTGTTCAGGCACTAAAAAAATATTGCTACATCAAAGCAAGAACCAAGAGATCCTTTTCGACATTTTTAGATATGCCAGAATCCACATCTCATTTTTGGATTTAGTTCAACATGGGACTTAGCACTAAACACTAGAGAATAAATGTGCCTTCCCTAAAGATATGTAATATGTTTAATCCCATCAATGCTTAGTCTACTTTTTAAATCCTGGATTTAATATACTTTACCGCGAGAGGGCAAGATTAAGATACCCTTTCTCATACTGGATCGCACCTACCTCCTCAAGTATTACCATTAGTTATATTACGACAGCAAGAAGAGTCCCTATTCAAGATGAGGACCTGCAAGTGATGAAACGGAATACAAATCTAAAGGGAGAAGGAAGATTTAGCTTACACTCCAAAATAACTTTGATTCACACACATACATGGAACGGTCATTGCTGATCAAAATGAAGCAGGATATCAGATATTGGACAAGGTAGCAGCTATTTTCTTCAAGAATATTCCCTAAAAAGACTACACTTCTCCTACACGAGAGATAAAGATTTATAAAAAACAATAATGCCCGAAAGCATCTACATAACATGTTGTATACAGCAGGTGAAAGTGGAAGACTGTTGCAGTGATCTTTTTCAAATATTTTAGGATGTTTTGGCTGTTAAACAGGAGTTTCAAAGGAGGATTTGATAGTTAAATCCAGGAGTGAAAATACAAACTGCTCTGGGAAGAGCGAGTACTAGCTTTGATAAATTTTAAGTTCATAACAGATAAAGTGGAACAGTTTGACCCATTGTCAGTCTATTTTAAGACGAACATTTGTTAAATTCTAATGAAAAAATGTAGCACTTAAACTTTGGCAGAAGGACAATTAGTTTTTTTCCCTGAATTGAATAAAATCGCATGGCACTGATTTTTACTTTAACTACAAGCAATAAATATGAGCTGCAACAGACTCTAACAGCTATTGGCCATATCTACATGGATATATCATACAAGCAAAGTTCACTTCAATTTCAAGCACACAAAATTTATGTCTACACCATATAGCTTATCATGCATTAAGCCTGTTCACGCAAGAGCTGATTTTCTAGTGTTAAGAACAACTTGCACCTTTTTGACGTGCAGGGCTATAATCAGCCCAGCCAATCAATGCTGTCTGCACCAAGAAGCAAGAAAAAGGCTGAGCAGCTATTATATACCATCAGCTAACTCCTCACCACTTCAGGCAATTCAGCCTCAGAACTTTTAACTCAATTTACATTAAAACATATCCTTCCTGCCTGTTATATGCTACATGTGTTAGGATTATTTGTTTGTTTCGCATTTTCAGAGATTGCTAGCGAAGCACGGTGATTGGGGAAACACACTGTGCCTCCAGCAGGCACTTGAGAAAGTTTATAGGGCAAACAAGCTCCCAGTTTCCCTAGTCACAGTCAGTAGATTTACACGTTACTGTAATGAGAATGAACAATAAGCTGTCATTCATCAGCAGACGCTATATGGGTCTGTCCACAGAGAGAAGATTTTGGAAGTGGATAATCTTTCCATTCTTTGGCTCTGCTTTGAATGTGTCAACTTAGAGAAAAATAACAAAGACAGGCAGACCAAAAAGAAACAGCAGAGTTCTGGAAAACCTCTGGAAGCAAAGCTGATAGTTAGTGTCATTTATAAAATTGAGCAAAGTGAGTGAGGAGGGGTTTGTCTGCACGTTTCACTTCTGTGACTAACTTTTGCACGAACCCAAGATAATTGGAGGATGCACCAGCTCAGGACTCTTAGCACTGACACAGCGCGTTGTGGAGTGCATAATGTGAATTCTGTCTTGAACGCTGGTCCACTATCTTATAAAGACAAGGCGTAAGCTCCTGGATTCAAGTTTTAAGCTAACTGGACACAGAAAGCATAGTATGGCACTTTGTCAGGCTTGAAAGTGGGCAAGCTGTCCAGGTGGGGCTAGCTAGAGCGTTGACCAAAAGTGCATTTTTGCTCCCCAGTAAGGTTCACAAAACCATTCAGTGATTACCATCATATAGATTCCCGTTCCAGCACAACAGGGCAAGAGTAGGCAAAGGATGGTTACAAGAATATTAATAGAAATGTCCTCTTTTTAGTAGCCAAGAGGTGTATGCTTGAGAATAATGACATGAATGTTTTATGCTGTTGTTTATTTGAATTTCATTTTGTCTTCTAAATACGTTAAATTCCATATTACTTACCATTTAAAAATGATGAATGGGGGAAAAAGTTTTCCTTTACAGGCTTAGCAAAAAATAATAAAAATTAACAAAATATTTTCCTTTTATTTTAAGAATTCATTAGTATAGATGGAAAATATTTTTTTTCATCCAGCAATAAGATCAGACTTCTTAATTTTCTTATTTAATAAACTTAATAGGAAACAAAGATAAATTTTATTACAGGATTTTCAGAACAGAAATTTTAAGGGAGAAGCCAGAGCATAAATGAGTCCCAAGATGAGAACTTTTCATGGGAGCATAATCAGCTCTTACTAAAATCTCTTGTGCTGATTTATGGTAATTATGATGAAGTATATGGCCAGAAGTCTCTTTTACCTTTAGTATGTCCATGCTTTGTCCAATATACTTCTGCTATTAGGATCCAGCCTGGTTTTCCCTCTCTTGCCAAGCTTATTGAATTTCTATCTGTCTACATCATCTACAATTTCCTGCTGAATTAATTTCTTGTAGCTTACTTCTTGAACCTATTCAATCATATTTTCAGTCTGTACTCTACTGAAACTTCTCTTAAAGGTGTTTCTGTTCTTCTCCTAGTCAAGTTTCAGAGTGTGAATGTTCTTACATCTCCCTGGGACATCTCAACAGCTTTTCACATAAGTGGCCGTCCTTTCTCTATGAAATCTTGTCCTCATCAGTTTTTGTTACTCCAAATTCTCCTTCTGTTCTTCTATCTCTCTAAACAATGCCTTCAACTCAGTGCGCACTCCTCATCTCTATCCACTACTGTGTGGGGTGACCTCCCACCCCTGTCTAAGACAAAAGGTAACATATAGCCTTTTGTAACTAACGTCTTTTCCACAATGTAATATATATGAATAAATAAGTATTTAATCTGTAGTAGCTATGAAGACAGGAAGAAATCACAGCTATGGTAGATAAAGATTTTATAGATGCTTTAAAAAATAAAAAAAAAGTGTTAACTATTTGAATGACCAACTGAAAAAAGGTATGTATAAAGCTAAATTATCCCCCTTCTAAGCTTCATAAATTCACACATGTGCGCTCCAGGGAGGGAGATAATGCAACCCTAATTGTGTCTTGTTGAACTTGGCCATTTAGATGGCTAACCCTTTTGTAACATGGTCTTTTTTTATATTAATAACTGTTCCAAATGATGTCTTTTCCTATTAGAGTGACATTCTGTCAGCAGTTTGGGCCTGATGAAAAAAAAAGGGACGCAGTGAAGCAAAGCAGTCTTGGCAAAATGGAGAACACGATATTTGGCAGGATCAGTCGTTAATGTCTTTTAAACATCTTCAAAGAGTGTTTTTAATTTTTTTTCAAGTCAAATGTTAAAAGTAAACCCTTTCTTTCAGGCCTTGTTTGGTAAAGGGGAGAAAAGACATCTACTGTAAAATGACACTGCTTTTCCAAAAAGAGGTGTCAGCATGTTTGGTCAGTATGATCTGGCTTTCTAGACATTTCTGGCAGCTTTGCAAAAGGATCGCTCTTCTTTGGGATGGCTGACATTCTCTTTCTGTGTGGCATTCTCTAAAAAGTTTGCCATGGGTGAAGAGTCAGGGTTTTTTCTTAACTATGGTAGGCAGTGTGGAAATAATGTAGTTCACACAATGGGCCGAGTACTAGTCTTATCACATATGTCTATATTTTTATTTTTATATATATATATATATATATATGTACCTTTAGGTTTTTTTTCCAGTTTCTAGGGTGATTTTGTCAATTTTGGACCAAAACAGCTCCTACAGCAGATAAAAATAGATGAGACCCAATCACACAGCAATGACACTGACTTTAGTCAGATTAAATGCAAGAAGAGGAGGTCAATTTTTTTTAATTGCAAGTGGCTAATTCACTGATTGCTAAAAACTATTCATGAATAATTTATATCTCAAATATTAAACTATGTATGGGATAAGTTACTAGGGAGAGTAAGGAACCATAAACCTGCAACTCTTCCTCTCTATAGTCTGTGCTAAGCTTTGACCTGTCTTACATCTACTTCTCAGTTGTTTTAATGATTGATCTTACAGCATGTAAATAATTAAGTGATTTATGAAATGTTATCAGAGAAAAGTTTGCAGCAATTTTAAGAAGAAATTGTGATATACAAAACTAAATACAAAGAAAATAAAAATCTCATAGACCAAAATTGGATCCTGCCATTTATCATTGCTTCACTTACAGATTGTAATGACTTTGCCTCTCCAATCTGGCCTACTTACAGCTTTTTTTTCTTTTTTTTTTTCTTTTGATCATAATATACACACATACTATATATGTATACATACAGAAATACATATGTACACACTTGTGTATTTGCTCCTTACTATTTATAATTGTCTGGGGTTTCAGGGAGGATTCAGCCCAGCCTGAAAGAAGCCATGACAATAGGAAAAGACAGAGAACCCAAAGGTATAGGAGATGGACTTCATAAAGAGATACTTCATCAAAACAATGAGTGTGAGCACAATGCTCAATTACGTTTTTTTTTTTTTTGAAAGTGGCAGCCTAAACAACATGCTGGACATCAGAGCTGTGTCTTACTGACCTCTAAACTTTGTTTCCATGCCCTGCGTAGGTCTTTGGGCAGAACTGGATCCTGAGGGCACATGTTGCTCAGATGCGAAAGATGGTCTACACCATAGGCCCTGCTTCTGTCCTCTGCACAGGGCAGGTTTGGAGGATGCCACTGTGGCAGACAAGCCACGGACACTCCCCAAAACATGGATACTGCATCCAGCGGAGGATGTACTCCAGCGCGGGCACTGACAAATGCTAGTCCCCGACACCCTAGCAGCACAAGCTGTGGGTCTGTCCTCTAGCTTCCTGAAGAACTACTGTTTCATGTACAGGCTATCACCTGGGACACTGCTCGGACTGATCCAAGGGGAAGAGTGCCACCTACTGAACCACCAACACGAGCTATCAGCTCCTGCAGCTGAGGAGAATGCTGTTCCATGGAGAGCCTGGACACGGTCCGAAGCGAATTGTGTACCACAATTTTGAGCTAGAAAACAAACATACACAATCAGATTGGAATGAAGTAAAAAGATAGGGCTGGATCATAGAGCAGATGTTGCTAAGTGTTTCTAGGCAGTGCTGGTACATGCCTGTGACTGCCATGCATATGTCAGTGCACGAGAAAATAATGTGTCTATTAAAGATCCTGAATTATGATATTCACTCGACTAGAGACAGACTAGACTGAACTTTTCTCTCAAGCATTTACCAAAAGGGTTGCTGAAGTCCATCAGAAAAGAGGACACAGTGCTGAATCATGTGAAAGAAAAGGGTAGAGTTTAAGCAGCTTCTGTTGAAAAATACTTTTCCTTCTAGCACGTTTAAGTATCCTTTTGTTTTAATCTTGGGATCCATCAGTCCATCTCCACAATTTCATAACTATTATGCAGCTGCTTAGCTTGCACTGTTGAAATACTTCCACAGTTCACTCACTATGTCCTGTTTTATTTACAGCCACCATCAAAATCACCTGAAACTGACATTTTTCATGTAGAATCCATTATGTGGCAGAGTGCCATGTTTACATCAACATCTAAAAATATATACAAGACTTTGCTGGAAAACACAGTTAGCTTACTTTTCAGTCCTGCTTATCTTCTGAAGTAATATGGAATTTAGATCTTTAGCAATATTTCAACCTCAAACATTTTCAAAAGGCACTATTAAAAAAAAAAAACAAACCACCAAAATCAGAAGCGAAATGGTTAAATATTTTATTATTCACATTGCATTCATAGTAAATTGTGTAATAGTTTTCATGTCTTAATTACTTAAATTTTATATTGAGCTATAGTGATATTATCTCTCTTTTTGTCTCCACACAATTGTATTTTATAATAGCTTTTATTAGGGCCTACATGAATGGAATTTAAAATGAACACATCATTTCTGTTACTTCTGCTGTTGAGAAAAGAGAGCGCTTTTCTGATATTTGGCGTGAAAAGTGCTTTCCTTTGTGTTTTATGACATATAGCAAATTGTATTAGTTAGGGACATATTTTGAGCAGGAAGGTAACTAAGAGGAGTGCAGAGCACTTCTGTCACTTTTAGTAACTCCACCTCAGTCTGAAAGTGGGTGCGATGCCCAGCATGTAACGGGGGAATATTCCCCCTAGAAAAGCTTGATCTTGTTCTCATTGAAATAAAAGGCAAAACTTCCACTGGCTTCCACCAGAGAAACATCAGAGTAGCGGGTACATAAGCTAATGGTGTGTTTATACAATCTGCTTACCTAGCTTTGAAAGTGGGGTCAGCTCCCCTACCTCACAAACCCCACCTGCTCTGCCAGCAGTGCCTACCTTGACACCATCACGAATGCCTCCACGGTCTCATGTTGCTCCTTGCATTTGGGGTGCTTCCTTGAAACTTGGCTGCTAAGCCATTTCCTTCACCTTTATGAAATCCCTCCTAAAGTCTCCCTTCTGCCAGCACACCTACACTCAATCTGTGTGTAGGATGTGTAAATAAATTTAAATAAACATTTGTTTTCAATTGTTAACAGAACTAGCAAGGCATGCACATCCAGGGCCTAGGCACACAAACAAGATACCACAAGGTAACAAGTTTCTGCTGAGCTGCAAGAACTGCCTGGATGCACACTATTCCCCCCAGCAAATGCAAGGTGAGTCAAGTCGGCCTCGCACACCTGCACTGTGGGCCAAGCCCACCCCAATTGCCATGCATTTGTTGGAGGCTAAGAGGACACGTGTGGGCATCTACCACACATCAGGTGGTGCTTGGTAACCCTTTTGCGTACAACTTGGTCATCCATACTTATTGTTGCTACCCTGCCATTTCTCCCAGGTAGTTTTGGAATTGTAATATAATCATTTAAAATGTGTGGATAAAGGCATATTATGAAATCAAGGAAGTGGGAAGGATGAGGGAGGATAACTTGAATATATTAGTTCTATTAAAAAACCCAAACCTGTAGACAGATAGACTTTTGCTTATTCTTTCATTATAACTCAATAAATGGCATTTTGAAAAACTCTTTACAAAAGTTTTAGTGACACCTGAACGTAATGACAAGCATTGCTTACAGTCCTGAGGCCAATAGTAGATTTCAGCAAGAGAGTCGGCAAAGAGCATCATTCCAAACCATTGATGAAAAATGAAACGAAATCTGAATTCCGCTCAGCCCTCTGCTAATGTCTGCTTGTGAGCCCCAATCTCCCTATGCAAACAGTGGGCCAGATTCTGCCTTCGGTTATTACATCAGTAACCAAAGGAAGAATTTGGCTTTTAATTTCTTTTCCTCACAATGCCAAAAGTTGTGAAATATCACCTTATTATACACCTCAGCTTTTATACAACTGCCAGCATTAGCCTAGCAGTTCTATTCAGTCTTTCTCTTGCTAAACGAAGTGCCTTCGATGCTGATCTCCAAGAACAGTTGCTCATTCTGAGCATTTTTTGCTCTGAAGATTGGTTCTTTTTCTTTTTTCTCTCCTTTTTTTTTTTTTTTTATTAACATGTCCACACTGTTACTAAACATAAAGGGTTTCTCAAGGAACCAATTTTACCACATTTGTTTGGGTGTTATATGGATGTTCGGAATAGAAATCAAGAGTACAAAAATAGATTTTCTTGATTTATGAGACATTCCTGTTTTCAATTCACCATCAGTATGTGCAGACACGATGCAGTCAAGAAATGAAGCATCTGGTTCTCCCACGTTTCATTTATGAACTTTAGCACCAGATGTAAATCATTCACAAAATCCCAAAGTGTTGGAAGAGTCTCTTCCTTCATTTTAACAAACATATACTCCAAGTACTGTACCTAGCACTTCACATCATTTTTTACAAATGATGGGATCTGAATTTTAATGACTTCCAGAAATAAATTTCAAGAAGGAAGAAAAGAGGAAGAAGAAAAACAGGTGAGCGTGGCATTCCTTGTTTCTGACCGTAAATTCTCTTTGAAACCAAAAGATGTCACTTTAAGTTATTATAAACAAAGTCTACGTGTTATTACCTGCATACAGATTGTTTTGAAGAGGACAAATCTATTAGCTTATAACTACTCTTTTCCCAAATCCTTTCCATTAGTGTCACATTCATGTCAGCAAATGCTGATTCAACTTCAGATCTGAATTGCTTTCCTATTCTCATCTGCCAATCGTCCTTCCTCTCTTCCTTCAATCCCTCTTTCAGTCTCATTTGTTCAGAGAGCCCCTCTTGCCTTTCTCTCAACATCTGTAATCCCTTCCTCCTCCCTTCCCACTCCTTTGTTTCACTGTGTGCATTGAATTTCATAGGATAACTCACACTTTGGGAATTAAGCACCTGCCAAAATAATTACGGGATCGAGGCCTATTCTTTATGTCAAGGAAACCTGTCGTCTTCTCTGTGTACAAGAATTCTTTCAACGATATGCATTAGACAATGCTTTCAACAACAAATCAGTCTTTTCTGGCCCTTTTTTAATGCTACGTTTCTCACATATTAATTTAACTGCCGAATTATCAGGCATGCATTTCATGCACTGAGATTGCCTTACAACATCGAGAGCCAAGGAAGCGCAAAGAAAGCGCACCAGCAGATATAACAAGAAGGCTCCTCTATGAAGGACCTCTTGCTGGAGAAACCTCTGCATGAGGGAACAGAGAGGTTAAGAGTATTCACGGAGTCGCAGATCCTCCTCTTCCCTCCACCCTCTCCACCAGCTGCTTTGCAGGCTGCCGTTCAGGGCAGCTCTCTTTGCTGTCCTCTCTCCCATTGTACAGTTGCTACGCTGCTAAATTCCTGAAGGAATGGGCGCAATTAGCCCCACTGTACAGGTACCAGCAGTAGAAATCTTACGGTAACATTCATATGATTCCAGTAGTAATAAACCCCTGTATGAATTTTCTTATACATAAGAAATTTTCCTCGTACTTGAACAAGATCTGGCATTTCTTTAGCTCTTTATTGATAGCTAGAACACTAATCACTACAGTGGCTGAACACCTGGAGTCCTATATAACACAACCTTTACCTCCAAGAATGTACCTGAGACAAGGAAAAGCTTTTCCACCAGTGTCCAGGCCGTGGGTAGTCTGCATGAATTGATAAGGCCGTGGAGCAGCCTCCAGATAGCCCCCAGCCTGATGTGCAATGCTTTCTGCAGAGACATGCTGGGAACGCCGCGAGTTGCTGTAAGCAGGCTGGGAACACAGCAGGGGCAGATCCATGGGCTGCAAATCTCATGCAGAGATCACAGCTGCGGCTACAGCCCACAGTTTATAGTACAAGCTGTAGATCAGTTGCTCGGGTGCCCTAAGCCCTTGGGCGGAGAAGGATTCTTTCCAGTCTCTTGCAGCCTTGCTCTCCAGCACAAACACCAATTGTTCAGCCCCTGCCCAGGGAAGGTTGGAGCTCCAGTTGAGTTAGTTCCCCTTAAAACTAAAAAAAAAAAAGAAAATAATCTCTTCTCTCGCAGACAAAACTCAGCAACTTTTGAAGCAGAGCAGATGTTCAACAGTGCGGGCAGCAACGTTGCACTGTACCATTTAAGGCACCAAATGAACGATACTGTGTCAAATCAAAACTTCAGGGGAGATTTAGGTAGGCACAATATGAATGCTGAAGCTGAAATCTGGCCTGAACATGGGGAGTTAACCTCTCCGTTCCTGAGAAATGTGATACAGGAACTTTAGTGATAGCATGTGCTCAGCATTGCAGCCTCCTACGTCACCCTGAAGATCCCATTCCCAGGAACATAGCTGACACCCCACTGGGACATTGGTTACAGGAGGCAGAGTGTCTACAAACCTCCAGCATCACCCCTCTGCGGCCACGGGGTCCCCTGACTGGTGCTAAAGGTGAGCTGCCCCTAGGCTTCACGTTACAACTTCTGGCCCAATCCCTGACCCAAATCAGTGGCTGACCTAGGAGAGTGGGGGTCCGCATCTGACTGCAAATGCTCTTGGGTGGAAAAATTCCATGGGTGGGAAGCAGAGCATTTTTTTAAAAAACATGCATTTTTACAGGAACAGTTTTAAAACAGTTTTAAAACAATTTAAGATTGTCCACTAGAAGAGAAATCAAATTTTGATAAATACAAAGTTCCAACATCATTTCAATTAAATTTTTTTTAAAAAATTATAAGATCTTAGAATACAACAGAAAAATCTCAAGCATCTTTTTTTTTTTCTTTAAAAAAAAAAGATAATATTTTTCTATAGAGACACCTTTCATATTTTGCCTTTTAATTCCTACTGGCTTTCCTTACAGCCCAGAATTCATCTAATTCATTACTATATGTAGACTGGTAAGGCTTGAATCACTATTGCCATGTGTAAACATAAAAAGGTGATCAGCTGCACTCTAAGAGGTTTTCCTGTGAAAGATGATAATAGCAAAACTCAGATCTTCTCCCTTGCAAGTTGTAACTATACATGTATTTATAAGGATAATGTCTCTGTCAGGCTCCTTTTAACTTGATATTTTTGGTAAGACTCATGTATGTTCTGCAAGCCTTATTCATGTGGAATGAGTACCTCTTTCCATAAGTAATTCCCACTGACTTCAATGGACCAGTTATGATGCAAGATTCTTCTCAACGTCAATGAAAGCATCAGACTTCGGCTTCTCTATTCTGAAAGTCACTAGTGGTAAACAGTGAAAAATGTACATAACACATCATTAATATCTTTTTTTTTAATTGCACCTAAATATCAATTTATTTCCAAACCAAGCATAACTATTACACCTTTGCCATTTTTTTCTTTTCTTTTTTTCATTTTATCTATGCTGGCAATCCAATAAAAGGCCAACAAAAAAAAAAATTATATTAGCAACAAAGCCAGTTCAGATAAATGACAAGTCATACCTACTGTTTGAGAAATACTGTAGATTTTATTTTATTCCCCACCTCCCTACCATGTCAGAGGCTGCAGCCTGAGCCTTTCAGAACTCTACAGGCACAACGTACAGTCTCATCTTAGTCCCACAGTGCTTGGGTGGTCTCTCTCAAACTCACCAAGGCAGGGATACCACCTCCTTGATCCGTAATGCGCTCATCCATTTCACTTGTCTGCTCAGACATCCTAGGCCAATGATTTATTTGCAGAGGTGAACCTAGGAAAACCTCCCCCCTTCCAAACACATGTACACATACTTCTATAAACTGGCTGAAATATTCAGCAACTTCCCAGAGGGGAATGGGTTTCCCCCCTCCTTCTCCTATATGTTTTATACGGTTTCCATTATTATTTGATAAATGTGTTATGACACACTATTTACCTCGGTCAGCAGCTCTGGGGAGCTTTGTGCAGCTTTGCTCCCCACCTCTGCCACCCACTAGATATTTCACAAATAAATCACATTCCCAGATTAAGACAATACGGTTTGATACTGAAAAGGGTGAAGAGACATAGGACGAGAGATGCTGGAGGAGGCTTTGGTTTCATTTCTCTCTTCTGAGCCACGCAGAGCTGATTCTCAGCCTGCAACAGTGGCTCTGCCTCAGTCAACTCCTTTTTTCTTTCAGGGGCAGGAAGACATTCTCTGTTCACTGTGCTAACTCTTTGTGTTTGAGGTTCCCAGAGAAATATTCAGAGCTCAGTTTTCGATACGGGCGGGAGCAAGTCTAAGGAGGTCTAGCGTACTGCACATATTCACAGGTATTGAAATAATCCTTTCCAAGGGCAGGAAGTGCGCCAGGATGTACCATATGAAATAAGGGTGGCAGACCTGTCCTGCTGGAAATAAAGTAAATATATTTCAGGTGGATGATCACCGACAGTTTTGTGTGGACTTGCTCAGTAGTATATTGCAGTCAGAAATTTGTGGGGAGGAGGAGAAGTTACCCTCCAAAGCAGTTACCAAATGACATTACTACAATAACACTCAAAACAAGAGTTGTCAGGGAAACACTTGGTGTCATTATCACTTCTTTTTATATGAATTTTCTACCAAAATCCAGAGGGGATGCCGTAAGTAGGGTCTGCAGGCACAAAGAGTGGTTTGGGAAATGTTTTGAAATCAACGATGCAGATGTGTGTGCACAGATGTGTGTGTCAGAATGGGGCAATATCAAACCTGATGAAGCCTGCTTTCTTGAAAATTACCGAAAAGCAGATTCTTCCTAGAGTCACAGGCTGACTTTCCAAAACCAAACACAACCAAAAGCTCAAATGAAATTAGGTCCTTGAGAAAAAGCAGCCAGCTCTACCAACTGAAAGCGTTTCAGAGAGCACCACTGTTACAAACACTGCCTTGGTAATCCCGCCAACACATAGCAGTGTCTGTAGAAAAGGCAAGAACAGAACCCAATCATGGTATTGTTGACTCCAAACATTCAAAAAGTATGAATTAATAGTCTCTTCTTCTTTGCCATAAATTTTTTTTTTAAAAAAAAGAAACTACTGGCTGAGGGGTTTTGTATTTTTTGTTCTGTTTTAAAGTTGCAATAATTTTTAAAAATAAGTGAATTATGATAGAAGCCTACTAGTATAAGATAAAGGATGTTAGTGTTTCCTGCCCCATGACTTCAGGGTGCCTGACAAAAGCACCTTTGAGCTATGCTCAGAGTGAAGTATACCATGGACACCAGTGCTGTCTTCTCACCACCTTCACACACAGATAGCCAGAGTCCTTGCAACCCTTCTTTGGGATCACTAACAAAAGCAACATGGGAAGGTCCTTCCTTCAGGGACTCTGTGGCTCAGTTCTCATTACTTTTCCCCCTTCTTATACGCTTCTATAGAATTTTTAAGGCTTTTGTACTCCATATTTCCTCTTATATTCATCAAAGGAGGTGAGAGCTCTCCTTTTTCAGCAAGGCTTCTAGGGTAGGCTTCGCACTTCAGGTAAGATAAGCCATCCTGCAAAGAAAGTAAAGCAGTCACAGACCTTCTGTCCTAGTAGCTCTAAATATCGGAGGCAGAAGGTAGAAGCTGCTACTGGTTCCTATTGTATACTGTCCTACAACAGGAACCAGTTAAAGAGCTGTGCCTGCAAACTGGATCTGCAGATGCAACAAAGCCTTTCCCATCTCCTATGGACCTTTGGAATACAACACCTATACCTCCCATCCTCTGTGCTATTAGAATGAAAGATAAACATACTCATATTTATAAGTACTAACCTCAGAAATATGAAATTTGGATATTTCCCTATGAATACAGACTTCCAGTAGTAAAACCCCAGTAAAAGTATCCCCCCAAATTCCTATATTAAGGAAACAATTTGGTAAATCTTTGTCACAGATAAAATTTAGAAATATGAGCTGTGTAATGAATAGGATGCTATATTACGACAGATTATAATAATAGATGCTATTGTGCAAAAAAACACGATATGCCAATATAAGTTGATGCAGCACACTCGACAGATGATAATTCCAGTCTGTCTCAGCAACAGTATGAAAAGCAAAGCAGAGCATAGAAAAATCCCTATTAAATAAATTAGAGATAAGAATTAGTTACTGGAAAAAAAATGAGAAATACCAGTTTGATTTGGCAACTGACTCATATACCAACAGTGGTTCTTCAGCACGACAACTCATATTTCTATATTTTTTGAGTCCAGATAGTTATGGTGTTTATGTGCTCCTGTGCCTTTGTTTCTCCTCAGCCTTATTGAAGAGATATGCAAATTTATAGTAATGAGAAGAAAATCAAATCCACCTTAACGTGCTAAAATAAGGGAATTGCCAGATTTTAACTTGTTGTTTATAAGTTTGTTAAAAAATAAAATAATTCAGGAGAATCAGGCGAAGTATATTTGTTGCTTTCCTAAAAAGAAACAGGATAATCTTCTGTGAAAGTCACCAACCTAAAAAATAATCCAGAGACTATGGACAGTTAACAAATGCTAAAATTGGATCAATAAAGGGGAAAAAAAAGGAACAGTTGTGTGTTGTGATAATTCTTTTCATCATTCTTCCCCTTTACAAATTTTAAAGTCTTCATGAAAAATACTGCCAAAGCTTTGAAAAAATAGTCAGGATATTTCATTAGAAGTAGGACAAATGAAATCCCAATTTCTTAAAAGTGTTTATCCTATATCCTTCATTTCCCCTGTCAGAATAACCCCAGTTCATCTATCAGCCCTCTTCTCTCCCCATCCTGTGTAACCCCCAGCAAGCAAAACATAATTCTTGCTATAGTTAGTCTAGAATAGCGAGCAGGCTGTTTGGCTAGCCAGTACACGTCTACTAATTGGCTTGCTGAGGGATAATTAGCATAAACTATTTTTTCTAGCCACTTACTCATTTTCATTAAATTTACAGGAATTTAAATAGGGACTTCCACTCCTCAATCAGGTTTGTCAAAATTGGGACTTGTTTTCAATTGACTTTGGGGACGACAGACAGATAGACACTACTATTGCATCAACCTTCATTCCTAAGGGAGCTGAAGCAGAAATTGAAGTGTCTCTAGCAAGAAGCATAACCTGAGCACTCAGAATTAGGTTATAAGTTAAACTACAGTAATTTGTTGAACCTTGGCAGAACTGAAAGACTTTTGCTAGGAAAAAAGCTCTCAAAAAATACCTAGCACAAAATCTCGTTTTATAAACAAGTGACCCCGTGAAGTGAATCCTGGTTTGCAGCAGCTTTATATTGCAATTCCCTACTTCCACACCTCTTTCTGTCAGTGTGTATCATCACCAGGTCTTGTGTCATGCCACATAAAGTCTCCGCTGCCACCTCATTCTTCCACTTCCTCTCCCAAATCCATAAGGATAACCCAACTGTATAACACTCCCTGATCCTTCTGTGACTGCAGAGCAAGGAGTGGGATGTGTTGTGCTGGGCTGAGAGCCCCACAAGCACAGCCAGGCTGGCCAGTGCAGGCGTGGTGATGGCCAGCTCAGCAGGGCACATGGATCAGGTGATGGCGGAGCCAGCATTACAGCCCTTCTCTCAGGAGCATGCAAAAGACTCCATAAAAGCCATAACTTTTAGGAGATGCATTAAGAACTTTATGTTTTCAAGACCTCTACCACTTTGACAAATTTGATTGAAAGTGGCCAATGCCTTACAAAGTTACTGGGGGACAGAAGCTGACAGACAGGTAAACATCATGAAAGCACATGTCTCACTTCCTTAAAAACCAGACTAAAAGGATGTGGAGGCTCACGTTCACCTGCTTGTAAATGATTTCCTGTCACTGGGCTGTGTTTCTGTGACCCCAGTCACTTAATATGCTTGCTTTTCCCTATGTTGTCTGATAGTGGCTCGGCAGCCACCCTCCCTGTGACGATGACTCATTGTGCTGCTTTTCCTGTCTTATTCTATGAAACACATCATTTGATGTGACTAACACAGCTCATTTTGATGAGTCACAGAGCCAGGAAACGTAAAGAAGATGCGGTTTTCTGAAGAATGCAGTTCAAACGAATGTTAGAAAAACAAAGTTTAAAAAATAATTCTTCATCTTAAAACTGTGCATACGGTATAGCTCATGTCTACCTACATGGTACAAAGTCCTTTTGCTGTTGCTTGAAATCACTAGTGTTAACATCCCTGGTAGCATGTCTGATTAATTTGGGAGATGGGTACGGAGAATACATGGAAGAACATTCTCTCTGTCCATGTTAATAATTTTACACCTATTTTCTGTCATTCTTAGGGAGTCCTCAAAAAGTTGAGCCTCACTTTCTAATTTCTAATGTACAGTCTGTAACATCTGCCTTTATTTCAGTGCCTGTTTTAAGAAAATTGTATTCTAATTTAATGGGTCCAGTAAAAGAAAAAAAAAATAATCATTTTTTTGCCCATGCTTACAAAAAAAGACCAGACATACCAAGACACTGAACCCAGTCCTTCCCTTTTCCAGCCTAGAGCTATAACCACAAAACTATTCTTCCCCTACAAGTGGTTATAGATGTTTTTCCTGTCTACATAGGAATGGAAACCTGTACGGATTTTCACATTTCTTTTTTAAGGATTCTTAATAATTAGGAAAGAAAATGGTCAGGGACAGGCAGTAGCCACAATGTTCCTTCTCTCTCTGACCTCAAGCAACTGGAAACCCCTCCAACAAGAGGAAGGTGGGGAGCAGAGGAGAAACAGGTCAATAATGCCGCTCTTCTACACAGCTTTTTAGCATTGTTTTACTGGAGTGAAGAAAAATCCCTCTGCTACAGCCTTGGCTTCGTCAAGGATGTGGAGAGGTTACAGGTGCTTTCAGTACCTTTGTATTCCTTGGAATACAGAAAAGTTCCTTCATCGTCTCCCTTGACAAAATCACTAGCTCAGAGAGCAGGAATGCAGTAAGAGCTGTTCTCCTGCCTCCCCTTCTGTCTCCCCAGAAGTTTGCATTGCCACACACAACAGGAGGTGTCGAGGATTTCTCCTCCTTCCTCAAACAGAGAAAGCTTGCCAGGCACCTCGAAAATCACCACTCACCTCTGAAAGGGAATAGGAACTCTGTTTAACCAAGCAGGGACCATTTGGACTGGACATTAGCAAGAGCCAAACTGACCTGGTTGACAATTCTTTGCAAAATAGAGGATACTACAGCCGCAAGCAGCCAGACCGCAGTCAAGCGATGGAGGAATGTAGAGCACTGTCACAGCAGCCTTTTTCTTTCTAAAGGCAGAGACACAGTTGAACCAAGCAACCATCACCTCCTCTCAAATTAAGACCAAGTGCATGCATTATGGAATATTTTTCTGAATAAAAATAATGTACTTATTTGAAAATAAAGCATGATTTTTTTAAGGAAATGGCAGAGAACAAAGTGCACAAGGCCAAACTTTCTAATAAATGAGATTTATTATGGGAAAAAAGTCCAATAATTGCATTTTCAGGGGAAAGGTCATTATTACTTAGAAAAAGGTTAATAGAACAATATTAATAGCTTTTTACAGGGCAAAAGAGATAGATGCAGAATTAATATGAATGAAAACAAGAATGAGGATGCTCCCTGTTACCAAAGTTTAGACGAAAAATTCAGAAGGTCAAATTCATCTTTCATATTCCCCAAAATAAAGAATTAGGCAGTATAAAATGTTATCAAGCCTTTTCATTCAGTGAGTTTAACAGAAAGTAGCAGAAATAAAGTGATCAAAAGTTTTAGCCTGAAGCCAACAATTAGAAGCATGGCTCAAGTTCTGTGTCTCTGGGAGACTCTAAGGGAAGATTGTTGAAGATAAAAGTCAACATGACTCCATCATTGAACTTATACTAAAGGAATTGCAGCAATTCTGTCTATTTGGCCAATACTTTAGATTAGACTAATTTTCTAAAGTAATGGAAAATTGCCAGAGATAAAAAATAATTTGCAATATACATGAATAATAATGTTACATTACACATCCGTAATGCATTTCATGCAAAAGTCTTAAAGTACTTTATACGCACTTAATTAAGCCTCCCAACACCCTGGGAAGTAGATGACTTTTCTCAACCATTCAACTGGGGAAACTGAGGCACAGACAATTTAAAGGAAATCATTTGCCTCACATTTTGTAATGACTAGAATGGGTTACAAAGCAAGCACATAGGAATGAAGAGGCCACGTGCAAAAAATACTGTCAAAACCAAATAATTTTTCAGTCAAAACAAAAAACATCCTACATACTTTCCCAGTTTTGAGCACTCAGCAATCTCTTAAGTACTTCTGAGAATTTTTTTCCTCATGAACATCTTTAAACACACCCAGGAAAATATATTGTCTATCAAGAAATAAATAGGCAAACAAATAAATAAATAAAAAGTGTCTATTTAAAATACATTTTGCAAAAATATCTGCTCATCCTCATTGGCAGAACTAGCTAAAAAACAAAAAAAATAAACCCCAAGAATCTTGACTGTTAATCCCCAGTCTTGACCACTAATACTGATTTGCTCTTTTAGATGGCGTTGAGTGAGGAAGAAAAGAGCAATCCAAAGGTGATTACAAAGATAGTTATTAAAAACTGTCATGCACATGTGTAAACTATGAGCATGTTTTAACTACAAGGCTAAGCAGGATCTGTCTAACCAGTAATTGCAGCCTGAATACACTCAGTGGTACCACACCAGGACTCATAATTATGTAAGTTTGCTATTAAAATGCAAGTTGGAATCAACTGTTAAATCTCCATAGTGACGAATACACTGAAAAGCTGTCCTACTTTGGAAGATTAAATTGACTTTATTTTTGGTTATTGTATCTAAACACTGTAACTTGCTTTATTGTACTCTCACTAATTCAGTTTTACTTTACCAAGCACCTCAGACAAGAGAATTTACTTGAAGTCACAGTCAAGCTGGGAAACATATATATTTAGGACATCTTTTTAGAATACTGTAATTATGAGTATAAGTATTTGAAGTCAAAACTCATAATTGTGCATGATGAGGGAAAACTGAGGAATCTTTTTGTTAGATGTTTTGGCTGCAAAGAGAGCCGCCAATCCCACCAGTTTGAGGAAGTTTCAGAGCAGATGTCTGTATCGTGTTTGGGATGTAATTTTGTCATGGAGTTAAATAAAGAAAATTACTCAAGGGCTACGTTACTTATAAAATCCTGATGTGAAATTTATTTTACCAGTAGTACTGCATTGTATAGTCATTTGAGGAAGAGATTACTTAATATAACGTAATGGGCAAGATTAATGTAAGAGATTAACTCTTCAGCCCTTACTCTTGTACTATGTTCTTTATATACTAATCAGGTAAAGAGATGGATAGTAGCATTTTAAAAGCTTCCTTTTTGTGATCTGTTTCTCTGAGTGAAAAGATGATGTCGAGCCTTCCTCACACTGAATTCATTGCTTTGGTCTACAGGAAAGGGCTTTTGGAAGAAAACCTTAATATAAGTCAAGGCAAATTAAATTGAGATAGTGCAAAAGGCATAATGTGAACAGAAGAAAATATCATGTGAGAACACATAAAGGCTTAATTTTCCCATTACTAAGGCAAGACCGGGTGAAAGCTAATAAATCACGGCAGCACAGCACCACATGGAAATCAGCATCTTACCTAGATGGAAGTCACAGCTGATGACTGCTGCAAAACAGAACCCAGGATCCCTTAGTATTACTGAGGTGCCCACTCACCACGTCTTTTACAAGGCACAATGAAACACTGCAAAGTAAGAACATTCATGAGTTTTGGCTATCGCAGTGCATGCAGTCTGCAGAGAATCACACGGGTAGTTCAGCTTCCTTAGCTGCTGCCAACAAAAGCAGCCAAGTGAGAAGGACACACAGATCTGGGATCCCTCCCCAGCTCTGCCACCTCGTCAGGAAATTGCTGCCCTCTAATTCCTCCGGATTCTGCCTGGAAAATGGCTTTCTGTTGGGAATTTTAAAGAGAAGTGGGAGCTCTAGAAAGATACTTCAGAAACACCTTGGTGCAATTCAGAGCTTGGTAATGAAAGTATTTTGTTTTCTGGGGCTTTTTTTCCTTCCTTGCCACCTTTATGGGTAGAAAAATCACTCAAATTGTTCAAATAGAGTTATTTCTTAAAAATTTTACTGTTCCTGCCCCTAAAACTGGCTCTTGCACAGTCAGTATTGAAATCTACTTATGTTTCAAACTCTGTGGTATTATGTGATTTTGTTGGACAGAGAAATGGATACAAAGGAACAATAGACATCGCAAATATTTTAAAAATAAGCTATTTTAAGTCTTTTAATCTTAAAAAGTACTTACTCAATTTAATCACAATTTTTGTAAAGTACTCTAGTTGTCAGTGAGTCTTAACCCTAAAAATGTGAATGCAAAGAGATTTTTATGGGTTTGCTGGTGAGGGTTTTACCATTTAAATTTTTTATTTATTTATTTATTATTGAGCCTCTGGAGAGGGGAAGAAAAGTCTTATAATGGGACTATAGCTGAATGCTTAATTAGGAATAGTTTATCACCTCTTCAAATAAGCTGAAGAGTTACATAACTAGGCCTTACAATTCCTACAGATAAAGACAGTTTATCTTGGCTTCCTATGGAAATAAGCTTTATGTAACTGTTTTGTCTGTCTCTCCATCTTTCTTTTCTCTCCCCTTTACTTTCCCTTCAACAAAAGACTGAACCATTAGCCAATTTGAACTTGAGGGCTAAAAATCTCCAAAATGATATTCCTACTGGTTTCATGAAGACAGCTGATGAGATAACAGAGAAAGACCTAAATCACTGCCCTACTTTCCTCTAAAGGAAAACAGAGAAAGTTATAGAAGAAGTGAAAACTTGATGTGAGATTACTATTCGTAATGCCTGAGCTGCAGAACAGGTTGGCTGCTTTAGATTTCATGGGCTCAATTTCCTTGCATGGAGAAATAAATGGACAATTTGCTGGCCTAACAGAGGCGTGCTTCAGATCACTGTCTTCTCTTGGGTCACTGCAGGTAAACTTTGCCTTTGCTCCAGGCCTTTAGGAAGCACATGGCCACAAGTATAATAAAGATGAATAATTTCTGTGATTTTCCATTGATTTGATTACTAATACACCCTATATTGTTTTGACTTTTCTTTTAGCTGAATGCAGTGATAATAGCTGGTGGATAATGAACTACCCAGAAGTGATCATGACTGTCTACTTCAACATCCTCTGAGGCAGTCAGGTCAAAGTTGAAAGCAATTTTGAAAATCAGAGCCCAGAGTAATAATCCTTCAGTTATTCCCTAGAGTAACATCTTAACAGGACAACCTTCCTCAAAGAGTAAAGCCGATCTATTCTGACATTAAGAAATCCTGTGGTTCAGTCACGGTGCTGTTGTATATCTTTGATTTGAAAATGTCAAGGAGAGAAAATCATTTGAGACAACCAATCGTTGTATCTGGGAAGTATCCTTCTCCATCCTATGTTTCTCATAGATGTAGAAGAGATACATTTTAACTAAATATAAGCCCAAACCAAAGTTCCTGAATTTTCAGAAATATTTGAAAATTGCTGGATTTTGAGAAAGTTTGAAGACAATCCAAATTCTCTGGATCATTCTTATCTTCACTGGTCTAAAGCAGAAGCCCAGATTCTCATGTTTTAGAAGACCTGACATGAAGATTTAAATTTGGTAGTCCATACTCATAAACAAAGAACATGGAAGAAGCTGCATCGTGATCTAGTCAGAATTTAGTCTGCTTTCGTTATGGTACTGTCTTATTTCGTTATCTTTATATGTCATTATACTCTTGAGGGTGAATTTTCTCCCTTGTTTTTAATCTGATTAATCTGCACAGCCGGAGATGAAACTGATCTAACGTGTGAAACACTCATGGTATCATCCCATAGAGAAACTATCGTGGACCTACTGCCAAAGTGAGTCAGGGATGCAAAATATTTGTTGTCCATAGGAATGCTATGGCTTTTTTTCCCCCGTGTGCTTTTCTCAGTTCTGTTTCATTAACTCAGCATACTGTTTTACTCTACTGGTCTACAGCTGTAATTTTTCTAGGCCTCCTTTCTGTGTCACAACGTTCACAACAGGCCCATCTTAATATTATTTCATATAGGATTACACAGACAACAGTTTCATGATGTCCAAAAACTGAACAAAGAGACCTTCACAAGTGCTTCTTTTGAGGTAGAAGCGAGGGAAAGGTGGTGGAGCTTGTGAGACAGCTGTAGCCATATATTTGCTGCAGGCATTAAAAGCATTGTTTTGGTATGAGACCAAAAAAAAAAAAACAACCACCATGTTTTTTGCCAAAGGTAAACTCGGATTTGCAGAAATACAGATATGTTTACCTCAGTGTTATGGTAAGATTGTACCAGTCATAATCAGGTATGTACTCAGAGCATAGCATTCAAGAATCGGTACAGAAGATAAATATAGTAAAAACAACATAAATGAGCAGTCACTGAAATATCCTCAAACAAAGAAATATTTAGAAAAATTATGCAGATTAATACAGTCTCATATATCTGCATGTCAAAAAGAGTAGTAATGATTCTTGCATTAGTACAAAAATGAATAGTTTCATCAAGTTTTTATCCTGATAAGATTTTTTCTTATGGCTATAGAAACGTACCAAAGAATTTAAATCACTTGTCAAATGTAAACCTACCTGAGCACTGACACTTTAAAAATATAATGTGAAATCAGACATCATTTATACTTACTGGGATTTTTCATGTTGTCTTATAACATATAAATGGTGAGGCTAGATGCAGAAATAGTAGATTTTCAATTTTAACCTTTTTTTCTCACTAATTTCCAGAATGTAATTCTGCCCCCAGCTGGTTAAGACACAGCTGACATAGGAAGCTGAAAGTGAGAGAATATTGAACCTATGAACTCTGCTTCTTCTCAGATGATGACTACAATTTGCATGCAAAGTATCAGCAGCTTTACTGTTCAGCACAGGTGCTAATAGATTCTAAGTTCTTTATGTAAGTATGTACTGCGCCCTCTTCATTATAGTACTAATAGCGCAAAGGTGAAACTGTTTTCAGGAAACAGAGTTCATTGATTACTCCTACAGAACATTACAATTAATGACATCGGTCTGTGGTAATTGCTGCACCTGTATCAGATCAACTGAAAAGTAGAAATTTAATACACGCTCTTGTCACCATTAGATTCCAGAAAGTTGCATACATCTACTGCCTTAGATGGATTTTTACATGCCTATTTGTCTTCCTCTTGCTCTTTTTCATCAGATTCTAAGTCTATCTTTTTGCAAACAGAACATATGTACAGAAAAATTTACATGACTTTCACTCCTTTTTCAGGTATAACTGCAGCCCATGCTTATCTCCCAGGGAGGAAGAAAAACAAAGGAAAAAGGCAAGTACGGCAATGGAAAAGCAGGGAGATAAGTTATTATTATTACCTTTTGAAACAAAAGCTTTCATTCACCCTTCAACCTCTCTCCACTATCTTCTGTCATATTTCAGGACATCTCTTCCGATGCAGCTGAAGAATAGATTACAAATACCTTCAAATTCATCTAACTTACTTTCCATTCCATATATCACCTTTTCATATGCAGCTGATTCTGTCACATCAGCAATCTGCTCCCTCAGTAACAGCCCTGATGCATCCTTTCAGGTTCTCAGGATTAGTTTTCAATACAGCGAGACTAAAGGGGGCAATGTCAGGAAGCTTAGCCCCCATATTTAGACTCTGTATATTCAAATAAGTAAGACCGGCAAGAAAATATGGTATAAATGGAAACATTAATTGGAAATAGCTTTCATAGAACAAGACAGGAAAAAAAAACTATAAAAGAAAAAGAGTGATTTTGAAAAAAAAAACAAACAAAACAGTCCAGAGTTTAGCGTCTACGCAAATGTTAGCATTAGTACAAAGCATGAACGAAATGGCCCCACTGGATGATACAGAGCCTTGATAGCTGCTGCTTTCCAGAGTTTCCTGCTGCCTCCATATCCTGCAGAGGAGAGGGCAGCCGCAAGAACACATGGTCCCACCTGAGCCCTGCAGAAACTGAAGAAATGGAGCTGGACACGGTGAAATTTTGCAGAGCGCTACAGGAGTATGAAGACTAAATGAATTTAGTGAGTTTACGCCCCAGAGAATTGGAATTACAAGATGGAACAGAGCTGCTGAGGGAGCAGAGGATTGAAGCAGTGGGATGTAAATACTCAATCCATTAGGTTTGACAAAAAATCTGTAGTGTAGGTTTGGAAAGTGGTAGAAGGAGAAGGAGCACTGTTGGCAGGTGAGCAGGGGACAGATCCGCTAGGGACAAATGGTTGGTAATGAAGAATGCTGCAAGCTCACCAGATTACTCCTCAGCCAAGCACTGACACATGCTGAGGATGCCAGAAGTGAAAAGTGAACATACACCTGAAGTAGGAAGGAGCAGACCCAGCCAGCCACATCATGAAATGATAGGGTATCACGAAATTGTCAGAACAAAGAAGTACGTCTCTAAGGATGTAACAAGGGAGGTAGGGCTGACACTGCATGGTGGGAGACAGGTGGGTATCACAACTGCTGGATGAGAAGGGTGGAGTCCTGGTCAATATTTGCTAACTCTGAGGATACAACTATCCCATACCCAGCATATGAAACTTCTGAAAACCTCCTATAGTCGATTTTAAAGGTTTAATTTATCTTTACCATTTACCTAACAGCTCTGATACGGATTTTTAATTTTCCCCAGATAAACCCTGTTACAGGTGAGCTTTTCCCTTACATTCCATACCAGCTGGAGTTTCTTTGTTTTCCTCCACCTTTTGCTTGTCACATAACAGCACTTACGAAAAGTGTCCAATCAAATGAGCACTGGAAAAACTATCCTCTCTCCATTGTCCTTTTTAAAAGGTCTTTTCATTGTGCCTTTGATTAGAGATGATCAGGAGATGAAGCTAGGGGAGGGGCTGAGCACACCCTAAAGACATTCAGAACAAAACTCTTCTGACAAACAGCCAGGCTGTGAACTGCTGTGTCTG